>VDFB02181543.1:0-48099 GCA_007258455.2 Sequoia sempervirens | reverse complement strand
ATAATGAATATTGAACATCTTTTAGATACTTAAAAGGAATTTAAATATTAAAAAAAAATTTTAATGTATAATTTTTATAAAATATAATATATATATTTTTAAAATAAAGATTTAAAGATTATTATATATGTATATTTAAAGATCCATAGAATTATCTTTTAACTATGAAATTAATATGACTAATTTCATATATAATTTTATCTTATCTTATCTTTTTAACAATTTTTTGGTATCCTACATAATTTGTTTTCTATAAGCATCATGTTGTATACTCTTTATATGGAAGGTAGTGTTTTTTCATGGAGCTTAATAAGTTTTAATAATTTTTAGTCATTTTAAATTTTTTTATTTTTATAAAGTAGGTATATTTAGACTTTTGATGGCTTATGTAATAATTATGCATATTCTTTTTAAATTTATTATATTTTTGCAATATCATGTTATTCTTGATTGTTCACATTATTTGTTTGTCATTTTATTTGTTTTGTTGAAAATATTTTATCTTTATTTTACATCTATGATATTTCAAAATTATAAATAAAAACTTATTTTTATTAATCTCTTGAAGTACCGAGGTCCTAATCTTTTGTAGATTAATAACTATCTAAATAGCTATTTTTTTCTTTTATTTCTATAAATTTGTCTCATGTCTCTATTGAAATTTATGAGATGTGTATGTAATTCTTAGCACAACACTCTTAGAGATTAGGATTTATTTTCACATTTATCTATTTTCTTATTGTTCCTATTAGTGGCTAATTAAATCTTCATTGAAAACCTACAAAGAGCTTGGGTCCTCCAATCTCAAAGATTGTCTAATTTCTTGATGAGAATCATTCACATTGATTCCCAATATTGTGCTCCTTGCATGATACATTTATAAAATGCACTTGGTAATTTAGTATGTGGTTGATATATTAGAGTAACAACAAATGATTCTTTTCATTTTTGACACATGATTGGCCATTTTTATTATGTTAAATTTTTATTTTCACTTTTATTTTCATGGTTTTCATGTTGTTAAATTTTCATACCCATTTACCGTTAGCAGAAATGACCCCAGAATTTAATAGAATGGACTACTCATATAATACCTTGCATTATGGAGCTCAATTTTTTGATATATTACTACTTATCAAATCCTTTGTAAATAATTGTAAACTTATGACTCCATTTAAGCATTTGATTGATTTTCTTGAATCAAAGCAAAAACATAGACACACAATTGAACAAATTCTCAAAAGAAGAATGACAACTTCATTAACATGTCATTCAAAATTCACTCAAATCCACATAAGGAGAGAAAATATATTAGAATTATACATGTATTCATGCTTATAAGTCATATCTACATACAATTTAAGATAATATGCATATATTCATCCAAAACTCAAAACAGGCTATCTATTCTATTCCGTCCGCTTGGGGTTTTAACAGCCAATGACACCACATATATCACTTCCTCATCAAAGGACAAATATCTTTCTACCCATATATTCAACTCAAAACCTAGCTAGAGCTTTCATCAGTTCTCTCCCTACAAATGAGCCTTGAATTCCCTTTAATATGACAAGGGAGCAACAAGCTTCGGGCTCAAATGTAATTTCACCACAAATTTTCATTTGAACAAAATCTCCATTGCATTTGACTTTCATTTCAAAACTTCCCACACGTTGAATTTGCAAAACATAGTGGCGCACGAATTGGGGAATTCTAAAAAAATAGGGAACACAAATTGTCATCAAAATCCCCTTGTCGCTAGGCCACGCAAAAAAACTAGGCAACCAAATTGCCACGAAGGCACACCACAACAACTTCTTATACATGCCTGCTTCTAGTTGTTGCCCAATACGGTAGACCCTCAACATCCTCTTCTTTCTTGTCCTTTCCCAATACGGTTCTAGTCCATCCGCTTGGGGTTTTAACAGTTGATGTGCCCACACATATCATTTCCTCATCGGAGGGTAGACCGTGATTGAAGCAACTTAAATACCGATAGTAGTATGAGTCGGTCTTGTTACATCATTAGAAGTGTTGCTCGTAAGGTCAATGGGCGATTGTTGGCATCGAGAGGAGCCATGCCCATACCTTATTTTCCTACCGACACTAGTAATAGAGCACGCCGACTTCTTGCCTTTGTCATCTACTAGTTGAGCAGGAATGTCCTCGAATTGCAACCTTCTACTGCAACCAAAGCAATAGAAGGTTGCAATTTCAGGATGTTGCTGCTCAACCAAAGCACCTTCCTGAATAGTAGGACCGAGCTTTTGTGAGCTCAAACGAACAGACCTCCTTACTGACTTACTCTTTTTATCTTCTCAGACAAGCACTCAAACTTGATTAGACTCAGCCCACAAAGCGCTCTAACTGCTACAAGAATGACACTATTAGCAGTTCATTCCTCTTGTATTTATTGTGCGAGGTAATGGCAACCTTCATCAATGCTTAGTAACATGCATGTGCAAACATGGCAATTTGGCGGCGTGAGTGTACTGCCACCGCTTAACTAGAGTCGATGGGGAATCCAAAGATCACCCTTCATGATTGCCAACAACAACATCTTCAATACCGCATTGAGATCACTTTGACGCCAGCAATGGCCCGTCATCGCCCAACCTTCATCTCCAGCAAAATGACGGTCAAGCTGATCCGGCCGTTCGACCAAACCATGTTCAATAGAATGGCCCCACATCCGCCATATACGTTATTCGTCTTCACCGCCCTGCAACAAAACACCTTTTAGGTTTATGAAGTTGGCGGGTACCATTGGAGATATTCTCCTTACATTCAACTGAAAACTCACATTGCACTCCAAGTATTTAATGAAAATTTGGCTAAGCCGCTACTTACATGACCACTAGAGTTAAATGTTTAGCCACGTCATCGGATTAAAAATTAAAACCCAACTTTGATTTTAATACTTTATTTCCTCTGCAGGGTTTTATTTCCTAAGTCTCGGTTGGCCCCGTTAAATTCTTATCCCAACCCTAACAAGAACAAATGATTAAGCTAAGGATTGTATTTGTTGTTATAACTTTAGTTCTAGAGAATTCTTAATTACCAATTCTTATTTGTGTATTTGTATATGAATCCAATTGAATGCCTTTTCATATCATTATGGAAAATTTTATTATTGCAACCCTAACTCTAACACTAATTAAACCTTGACCCTAGCCTGATTGAACTCGTATTATAACTCTAACTCTAACACTAATTGAACTATAATTGTAACCCTAGGTATTGTTGAAACATAACCCTAATTGTATCAAAACCCTAGAGAACTGTAATTGAACCCTAACCCTAAAATAGACAATAACCCTTACCTTAATTGAACCCTAACTCCAATCCTAGCCCCAATTTGGCACTCAACCTTAACCCTGACTCCACTAAACCCTTATTGAATTATAACCCCTAATTGATCCCAACCCAAATTGAATACTATTGAACCTTAACCCTATGAATAGCAACCTTAATTTCAAACTCCAACCATAATCCTATTTTGAATTTTGACCCTAATCATAACCATAATTCAACCCCTAACCTAATTGAACACCAACCCCAAACATGAGTTCACCAAGCTTGCTGTCCAAATAGGGCAAAGACTTTACCAAAATTAGGTATAGATCCACCAGGATTAGGCTGGGGCTGGGGGTAAAGATTAAGGTTCTATGATGGAGCTAAAGTTAGTGTTAGGTCTCAATTGGGGCAAGGGTTATATTAGGGTTAGGGTTTAGTATTAGGTTAGGCTATGGTTCAATTAGGGTTGCATAAAAGGTTTAAGTTATGAATGTTATAATATAAAAAATAAATGTGTTTTCAATGTTTATTTGTTAGTTTAAAAGATGTGCCAATAATGTTGCAATCACTAATGATTAATTTTTCTTGATGGTTAAAATAGATTGGTAAGTAAATTTATCTATAATAAGTAAATTTATCATTGATTTTTTCTTGATAAGTAAATCGATATTTCATAAATTTATCTATAATTCTTATTTAATTTTTCTTAATTATATTAAATTATATTTTAGTAAATTGTTAAAAAATTTAAGTTGCTTATAAATAATTCTATGTGTTTTTATAATTAACTTGATATTGTGTATGCCAGTTTGCTATGAATTATAATATAAAAGATAAATTTGTTTTCAATGTTTATTTGTAGTTTGATGTGAGTATCACGTTTAATAGTAATGATTGAATTTTTCTTGATTGGTTAAGGATATTGTGAAATTATTCTATGTTAATTAAATGTTATGAATGCCATATAATATAAAGAAAAATATTTATAATATATTTTTAATGCATCTTTATATTTTATAAACAAACATCTAATATAAAAATGTGATTGTAAAAAAAAAAAACAACTTAATGAGAGAACATACATTTAAAGTTGTAAGTGAAATTATAAAACAAAATTGTAAATTTATTTTTTATTTTTCTTCTATAAATATAATTTTTTTATTTGTCGTCTGCCTAGTAATGCCCACTTCTCCTTTTAATGAATGTTTTATTTTGCAAGGGTTGATTTAGTGCTATCGTTGATCTATTTCCTGCAGATATCAACGGTGTCCGCCATCCCGTGATCGAGAATTGAAGGATCACGAAATCACGGGCGGGCACCATGTGTCCTATCTGGAGGATCAAATTTGAGCTATCACTGACCAACTACCATTTGATCTGAGCCATTCCCGACCATCCCGCAATGGTGCTTGGGTTGATTGTGAAATCACGGGCGGGCGCCATGTGTCTCATCTGATGAAGCCTAAAGAGTAAAGGAAACACTAGCTGGCTTTAAATGTATTAAAGGGCGGATTACTAAAGTGTTCTCGAGATGCACATGTTCTAAATTGATGGATATGTTATAATCTCGCTGGAAAAGTTGCTCGAAGGTTAACGACATGGCTGGTGACTGTGTTAAAGGAACGAGATCAACGACGCCCGCTATCCCGTAATCAGGGATTACAAGGATCGCGATATCATGGGCGGGTGCCACATGCCCTTCCTAAAGGATGAAATCTGTGTGACCATTGATGAGCTATCTCTTCAAGATTGATGGTGCCCGCCATCCCGCGATTACGAATTTTGGGATCGCAATGTTGCGGGTGCCTGCCACGTGTCTCATCTAATGAAGCCTAAGGAGTGAAGAAAGCGTTCACCTATTTTAAATGTATTATGGGGCGGTTACTAATGTGCTTGTAAGATGCACATGTTTTATTTCAACATAGATATTATTTTTAGGGAAAATCTACTTGACAGTTAAAGGAAAGGATGGCGCCCATTTTTGTAGGAGCAGGATTTATGGTAAAAAGATCGACGGTGCCCGCCATCCCATGATGGTAAATTAAAGGATTGCGATATCGCGGGAAACTGCCACGTAGCATTCCTTCACGGCGTATGACATAATGGGCCCCTTTATTGCCGTGTTGGCGATTATGTCAGCCTATTTTGGAGATGGTCGTCGACGATTTGATCAAACTGAAGGATCAACGACTCAAATTTAAATATGTATCAAATTATGGTTGGAGTCGTTCGTGCAGCCCGCGAGTGAGCTTTAATGGCAGATGAGACATCTGTTGGCATAATTTGATCAACGTAAAATTAATTTACTCATCTCATTTGTATGACAAAGCATCCAAGTATTTCGTGAAAACAGTTTCAGAGCCAAAGGTGAAATTGTGAGCAGCTACAGCCAGAAATTGGAGTTTGTGCGAAAAAAGCTGTGAGTTAATTTTCTCTGTTTCCTAGTCATTCTACACCTAAATTTGGGAAGGGGGTCTGCTATGCTTGTCACCGAGTTCATTAAAATCTTTTGTTAAGGCTATTGTTTAATCATAAATTGTGAGGAATTGTGGTATTTTTACTCTGTAATTTCCTATCTCTACTTAGTCATAGCCACTTGAAGTGTGACATTGTAGTGAGGCCCTAGTTTGTCTAAAATGGTGCCAACCAAGCAGCACTCTGGCCACATTGAGTATTTGAAAAGAAACTTGTACGATGATTTCCTAGATCAATTTCCATTATCAACAAATGACAGAAAGAAAGGTTTGGTGTTGATGTGAGGGAAAATCCTAGGGTAGGGTTTGGTGTGTAATAATTTCAACATTGCTGATGCTAGGGTTCCACTCACAGGCTTAAAAATATTCAGATTATGGCATGCACAGAGGAATTTTTCTCATCCTTTTTCAAATGGATGGATGTACGACATGGGAAAGCTGGCTATTCCAAATGTGTTCCCTAATGTGGACTTACTTCGAGTAGTGGCCCAAAGATATGACCCTATCACACAGGTAATCAGAGATAATGATGGAGGGGTTCTATTAGAAATTAACAAAGATGTTATCCAACAGACTTTTGATTTGAGTGAGCCAAGTGATGACTTGGTTCCTATTAATCTTGAAGAAATGAAGCAGGAGTATACAAAATTAAAATCTCTTTTTAGGGTTAAACTACTTCCACCTCATTTGGTTAAGGTAGGGGGTTCACAATTTCACATCAGCCCTAGTGATCAGGAACCCTTCAGATTGAATTGTTTTGCAAAGCCTTTCTTGGCTACTTTCTATTCTTTATGTCAGATTTTGGGTTTCAGCCCTGGTGTAGTAATGCCGATTGCATACATGTTCATGGGGGTGCAAATACAACACCCTAACTTCTCTGTAACATATGACTTTGCTTCGTTTTTGGTGGAGAGGATAAATGAAGGACTGTCGAAGCTACAAAATGGTGATATTGGTACTCAATTCTTTTGGTATTCCATGTTGATGCATATTTTCTTGTTTAGGAATGCTCATTTCTTTGTTGAGAAGATAAACTTAAGACAATCAGTTAATGGAGAAAGATTGCCAGTACAGATATGGGCTGCAGATTTGTCCTGTAATAAGGAAAGCACCAGTTATGTGCAATTTGATAATTGTTTTGCTGCAAGATTGAGGGCTAGATTGATGGTAAATGTACCTAGGATCCCTGAGGAAGTGCATGATTTCCTTAGGCTGAAGGAGAGGAAACCAGAATTAAGGGTTTTACATAACTGGGGTGACATTATCCCATATCTAGTCAGCACTGTTCTGAGAATATATAGATTTCAAGGAACCCCTCACATACTACCATACAATGTGCCACCAAGACTAGGGTTTGTAGAAGTTATGTGGTATGTGTGATAGATGGGTGTATTCATGAAGATAACCTAACTGGAAAGGGGAAGGAACATTATTCCCTAATTATATAGTAGTGTCTGACTTTACATTTTCAAAGGGAGGCTGGACACATTTTGACAAATTATTTGTTGATTACCATTTGAGATTTGGTTCAAGGCGACAACATGATCCTGAAGGTTTCTTTGCTCTTTTTAGACAAAGAATAAAAGGTGGAAAATTTGCACATGAGTTCAATTTCCCTGAGGATCGATCAGGAATGAATTTGATTTAAATAGACAGGAATTGAACAAGGAAAAGTGGATAGCTTATAGTAAGCTACTGGATATTGTGAATGAAATGGATCCGAAGTATGATCCATTGATGGAATTCACTCCATACCACAAGAAAATTGATTTTTTAATGAAGAATTTCAAGGAGATAATGGACACCTTGACAACCAAAAAGATAAATTTAAGGCTAAGTTTGGATATGCAAGGACAAAGTGATATGCCAATTGAAACAAGGCCAGTATGTCAGCCTATAGAAAGGCGGCCCATCTATAGGAGGAAAAGGGATACTGGCAGTGATGAGGAAGAAGTAGATAAAAGGGAAGAAAATAATGAAGGCGCCTTCACGACCAGGCCCAAAATTCAAAGTAACTGGGTTGTCAAAATCATTGAATTAAAATCTTCACCAGAGCACAGTCCCCCATCACCACCACCTGAGCCAAGCCCTAAGAGGCAAAGAACTGATCACCTACCTGAGGATCTCACAGATGAAATTATTGTTATTGATCAAGACATGCAGGTTGGTATGCCGTCCCCTCCTAGGTCAGCTGAATTGGTTCTATCCGATTTGGATATGAAGGGTAAGAGTGTGCAGGATGCAAGAATGGAGGCTTGCAAGGAGTTCTTAGATGACAATGCATTTGTAAAGACTCTGTATTCTTGCAATTGGCATGGAGGATGAAATTTGAGGAATATCAAAATAAATGCAAGGAGAGAAGAGAACTAAGGCCCCAGGTTAGATCGAGAATGATGAAGAAGTGAAATGAACTAATGGAAGAGTTCAAAAATATCACTCCTGAAGAAGGAAGACAACTAGTGAATCAGGCTGTGTTTTGATTTTTCCTGAATGGGACATCATAGATGTTGTGGCTTTCAATGCCATTATAAAGTCCAAGAATCCTTTTCAGGATTCTGAAGAAGAAGTTAAGGTAGCATTACAAAACTCTGCCTTCAGTGAAGAATATGAGACCTTGGCAATTTGGGCATTGGCTCCACAAGGAAGAAAGCCAAACATTACTGATATTAATCCAAATTTCAAAGGAGGATTAATAATAAAGAGGGCTTTAGAGACTACAATAATCGAAGCCACTAGTTTAATTGTGAATGTGGCCAAGTTGGCCCAAAAGACTGCTGAAAGGGAGGAGGCTGAAAGAAAGAGCCTAATGGAGAAATATAACATTTTAATTGAAGAATATAGTAAAATGCAACAGAGGAATGTTGAGCTGCAAACTGAAGTAGAAAGGTTCAAGTATAGACATACTGGGGAAACATCCAATGCTCCAGGAACCAGCACATCATCTCCCATAGCAGGGTCAATGCCTCCTGCTTCTCCAAATTTTTCTACATCAGTGTCTCCCATTCAAAATCCTACTCTTACCCCTCCTCTAGAACAAGTTGATGAAGAAATAGAGTGCTCTGTTGATCCAACAAAGAGGCAACTCATGCAGAAAATTGATCAATTACAAACATCACTAAGGGTAAAAGAGGAGGGTTTTCTTTCAAAAGAAAAAGAAATTGTTACTATTGTTTTGGAGCATTTAAATGAAAAGGTGGATAATAAACTTCCCTCTATACATTCTTTGTATTCTTTGCTATTTGAAGCAATAAAGAATATTGATAGGGATCAGGGGATAGTGATTCCAATAATTCAAAATTGGATCCCTAGGGAAAATAATCTAGATGTTATGAATAAAGCCTCAAGGTTTGATGTAAATAATAGGCCCCAATCATTGAAGCCTACTTATATATTAGTTAAATCATTGCAAGGTTTTCAGACCTTACTAGATGATCTAAGTAGGAAGATTAGGGAATTGGTAAAGAACTTCAATGATTGGGATAACACACACCGATATAACTGATGAGCAGGGGGAAATCAGAACACTCCAACAATAGGATCAAGCAAGTAAAGTCATCAATAATCAAATTAAAATAATTTGTGATGACTCAGATTATGATTTGTTGGTAAATTGTATGGATAAGATTATTGGTACTGGCTCAGTTTTGGAATCTTTTGAAAGAGATGTTAATGGGGTAGCGGTAAAGTATTTGCCTTATAGTACAAAGGTAAAAGAGGTGATTAATTTTGATTGGCCAACTGATGAAGAATACTAGAGGTAGGTGGCTAAGTATTTGAATGATACCTTCTACGGAAGGAACATTGGAGATGTATGAACCACCTGGTACGTTGTGTGAACCTTGGGGTATATTAAGTGCAAAACCGCCATAATTGGATAGGTCGATACCTGACGGCAGTTTGACACCCTTGTCAATTAAGTGAGCCAAGATTTCTTCGTCGTGTTTTTCAAGAAGGCGATCTGTCATTTGCACATTGACCAGGTTACTAAAGTGTTCCTCAAACATAATTTTGGCTTGAATGACCATGTTTTCATCCCTGGGGGGTGATGTGTTTTGACCACTGATCCCAATGATCCTTTTGCCTTTGGCTAGGGGATTGGCAAAAGTCTCTACATAGGCTAGGATGAAGAGTTTGGTCAAGGAACAATTCCTACCATCTGATTACACAATTCATGTGAAGAGGATGAGGAAAAATTTAAGGAAAAAGGACATGGATGTGATGTCCTATATTGAGCAATTTCACAAGCTTGGTATTAGAAGAGGTTATGAGGAAGAAGATGAGAAAGTAGCCAGGTATATCAATGGCTTGAGGTATAATCTACAAGATGAGATTGGTTTGCAATTACCAAGGACATTAGGAGAATGTTTTTAGTTGGCCATTAGAGAAGAAGAAAAGGTGAAGAGGAAGCAAGAAAGATCAAGCAATGGTGGAAGAGGAGGTAGTTCAAACAGGGGAAAAGGTAATAGAGAACAAGGACAAAGCAGCAATGACAAGAGCAGGAATGACAAAGGAAAAGAGATATTTTTAGATCAAAGAGGTGGATACACTCCTAGAGGAGGAGGTAGATTGGGGAAAGGTAGAGGCACATTCACAGGTATGTGTTTTAATTGTAATGAACCAGGGCATCCTTCTTTCAAGTGTCCTAAATGGGAACAAGCTGATAGGGGCAGAGATAGGAGAGCTAATTTGGTACAAGAAGAAGAAGACAAGAAGGAGGAACGAAAAACATTTATGGCAAACCCTGTGACTGATGGTGAGTTTCTTATGGTCAAGCAAGGAGAAAGACTTCATCAAGAGCCAAAGGTAACTATCTTTAAGACTAATTGTCTCAATCATGGTAAAATATGCAGATTGCTCATAGATTCTGGGTCACATAGCAATTTAGTTTCAACTGATATGGTAACCAAGTTAGGGATTGAAACATTTGATCATCCTACTCCCTACAAGGCCACTTGGGCAACTCAAAGGCAAAATGTAGAGATTGGTAAGAGAGCTTTTGTGGATTTTTCAATTGGATCTTATCATGACAGGGTGCTTTGTGATGTCATTCCAATGACTTGTGGTCATATCATCTTGGGAAGACCATGGTAGTATGCTAGGAGGACAGTACATGATGGTTTTCACAACAAATATTTGGTGCATAAAGATGCTACTAGATATAAGTTGGTTCCTTTGCCTTTGGAGCAGTCTAATGAGAGTTTTGTGATATGTTTTGAGAATAATTTACAGGTGAAAGTGCAGGGTAAGACATGGGAAGATATTGGTTGGAAGAGAAATGATAGGTTGCAGCAGAGATATGAAGCATATAGTCCTAAAAATCAGAATCTTTGGGAGTTGGACAGTATTAAGATTGGAAGTATTGAATGCCCTATTGTTGAGGGTAATAGGGGTGGTGTTTCTTCACAAGGAAATCAATGGCATAGAGGCAGAAACATGGCACAAAATCAGACTGAGTTCAAGCAGCAAAAAGGACAAACAAAACAAAATTTTGACACTAACATGTTGAGTGACATGAGTGCAGATTGGAAGAAGAGGAAGACAGTGACTTTGGGAGATTACATGCCCTTCCATTTGAAGATGAAAACATATGAGAGCAAGGGGTCTTTTGGTGGCAGCAAGTTGGATGCTTCTTGGGGCAAGAAACTTTTCTTTCTTGGGGAGAATGGTGCAGGAGCACCCAAGCTCATTAGGAGTCAGTTGAAGAGTCAGGAGAGTGCAGGAGACATGAAGGTTTTTCCATAATTCCAAAGCATCAATTATCATGTCTTGAAGCCTATGATGGCATTTGGCATGGATGAGAGTAATTGGAAGATCAAAAGTCCTAAGGGTCCTGATAAGGACCCTAGGACCAAAATGCTTTGTAAATGGAAAAATAATGTTCTAGGAGGCTAGATAGGTTTATTATGATTTAATTTTGTCAAATAAGATTGGATAGTAAGGATCCAATAGTTTTTGGATAGTAGAGTTTAATAAATTGTAAATTGGAAATTCAAATTTTTGAATTCCAACATTGGGCGGGAAAGTAGTTTTTTGATGTTTTAATCACTAAATAATGTAAACTAATCAATCCAAAATGGTTTGAGAAGTTTGGGGAAGGTTATTAAAGGCCACATAAGTCATTTGTATAGAGGTTGGGTTGTTGGTACATATTTTGTACGGACTGCTACAGGAAAAAGCAAAAAAACAACAATTTCTTACATTTTTCTTGTGCTCTTTTGATGATTTATTGATTTCTATTGAATATTTGTTTAGTAGGATGGTTTAGGGACTTGTATCAACTTGTTTTGAAGTCATTTGAATGTCCTGAAAGCAACAACAATCAATTCTTTGTATATTATTGCTGACTGTCCTAAAAAAAGTACATATTTTCATTGATTTTGAGGGTTTTTATGGATGATTGATCCATTTCAAGGTAGAATGATGCTGTAACCTTTGAACTGGATCACTTCTAACATGTATAATACAAACCTAACAACTAATGTGTAGGAAAGAGGAAATATTAAGGTGTACACCAAGATTGGACAATGTAAAGTGCATGAGGCTGGGGGCTAAGGTATAGCAGCAGGAGATCTGCCTTAATAAGGGGCAAGTTTTTGAGTTTGGATTGATTTATTATGTTGATCTAATGGTGAAAAGTCAAAGAGGGGGATCTGGAAGTGTTTGGAAGGCCAAGATCTAAGAAGCCTTAGTTTTGAGGCAATTTAATGAGTGTTTTGTGTTTGAGGGTGTCAAGGGTGTCATAGGCGCCTAAAAACCTGAAAATATTTGGTTTGGGAAAATTTTAAGGTACTGTTGAAAGTATTATAATTTGGAGTTAAGATTTGAGTAGGGTTGCTTTCAAAAATAGGGCTAATTTGGCCTAGTTTTTGTGGAAACAGCAGGATTTGAGAAATTTGATCCAAAACAAGTGCCATCAAGGTCTGGGTATGTTGTGTAGGGTCATAAACCACATCTAAAACAATCATTATTTTGGTAAGTCCTTTGGGGAAATTGTGAGTAAAGTTAAAAAAATCACCGCAGGAGGCCTAGTTGGGCTCGAAGCCTAGTTAAGGTGCAAAAAGTGAGTTTGTGTTTAAGTCAGAGGTTTGGGGCTTGAAACCAGCAAGACAAGTTTTTTTTCATCTCTTAAGAACATTCCTAGGGTTTGGGTCCATAGGAGAAGGTTTTGAGTCATAAGTGCATTATTGAGGCTTATCTCCACAAGGGTGCCTGGAAGAGATTTGAGACTGCTTCATTGAAATCCTTGAAATCATTGTGTGTTTCCAAAAGTCCCATAGCCTCTGCATCAGGATCTAATCTTATTCATTTTACACTCTTGATCTTTGAGTCATTTAATTCATCTCCATTTGTTTTACTATCTAGATTGACAATATTTATAAATAGCTTAAGTGGGTTGTCGAGATCACTAAGAGAAATATTCTCTTGGATCAAACCCCAAAAAATAGGTTTTACAATCAAGCAACTAATCAACAAATGACACACCCTACAATGAATATGTAGACTTTGAGTCAATTTAGTGCACCTAACCAAAGCATTCTCCTAACATCATTGCTCATTAAATTCTCTAGGATGAGATGATCAAATGTGATGCCTGGATGATATAATGAATGCAAACTAATGTCTTTGTCAACTCATAAGGGCTAGTGTAATGGGAAAAAAGTAAGACAATTTTAAAATTTGAATTTTATAAATTTAGGGTTAGATTTGTAGATGTGTGATCAATCTTCCACCCATAGACATGACCTAAGATGATGAAATGGTAAAGTTTTTGTAAGGGATGAATGTTTAATCATGGAGGATCCAATAATGTTGTCTATATAGATGGCTGTGTAGAAATAGATAAAATATAAAAAAAATTATGCAAATGTGTGTATATAGGGATATGTGAAGGTTAAAGGAATGAAATCAATATTACACAAAAGTATGTCATTTATAGATATATAAATATATTGAATCATTCACATAAAATAATCACATAAATATGCAAATTCAACCATTACACATATATAGATTTTGATTTATAATTATATGTATTATAAAATAAAGATTTCAAATATATAGTAAATTATTATCTAAAAGTGGTAAATTTGAATAAACACTTAATTGTTATTGGAGTTTTTAATCAAGTGTTGCTTAAAATATATAAAGACTCAATTTAAAGTTTTTCATTTTTAATGAGTGAACATTGTGGATAGTTCATTTAATTATATTGTGTTTTAAATCAATATATTTTTAAAAATAATAAAACAATCATTATGTTCTATTAAAAATACAAATCATTTTGTTTCATTCATGTTTGGATCCTTGTAAGTTGATGCATAGTTTATTTGAAGCTATCACTTCTCCATTGAGACCTCAATTGAAAAAACAACATCATTTGTTAAATGGCCTATCAATTGACCTCATGTACTACACAAAATTATAAAAAAACAAAAAACAAAAATAGACCAATTTATTTCATAATTGACCTTCCACACCTCTTCGGCGTACCCATTGCACAACAAGGTGCAATTGCTAGTTATATTTAAAATATAACTTATATCCAATCTAAATGGACCTAATACCTATTGGTAACCATAAATCTTTGTTATCTCTATCTTCTATTTCCAACACAGATGGACTAATAGTTGAACACAAAAAAATATTTGTTGTTATAAAAACAACACATTATTATTTCAAATACAACTTATATCCAACAAAAATGGATCAATTGTTGAACACTAAAAATTTTTATCCTTCACATTTCATGAAAAAATACAAGATATTTATTATGCTCACTTTTTGCATTTGTGATAAGACAAACTATTAATATGAAATACTACAATGTATGTATATTGCTACCCCAATATTTGTACACATTAGAATAAGATTTTTTCACTATGACAACAATACTTGTTTAAATGAGCATCTTTTTTTATAAATTACACACTTATAGTAATAGCTCATATGATATTTATTTATTTTTTTGTTAACGACAGGGGTATCCTCGCGACCAGCCCAATGGCCCGTATCTTGGGTACCTGGGGCGAGTGAGGATGAGACTAGTCCCTTGCGGGGGGGGACCCAACAACGGGCAAGCCAGTCCTAACCAAGCAAACCCAGGAGCGGAGTCAAACCCGAGACCCATGGAGAGCAAACCCACAGCCCAAGCCAACTCTGCTACCCGTACCGGCTAATAGTTATGATATTTTATTTGAAACACAAAATATTTATTTCACTTGTTAATGAATGTATTTATAGGTTCTCGTGTGTTCCACCATCTTACCAACATTTGTTTTTTTTAAAATTTATATGTGAACTTTTTATTTACAATATACAATATAAATATGTGACAAGACTGAATATTATAAGCAAAGTGTTATAACAACAATTGAACCCTATACAACTAGTGACCCCTCTCTCCTACCTGATTTATTACTCCATCTACAACTATCACCATTCATGCCCATCATTTCATGTGTAAAGAGTGCATAAAGAAATATAATGCTGATATATTTACTGATATATTTGGTGCTACCACTTATTTTTATTAGATTGACCTAATATTGATTAAATTTAAATCAATGAGCAGCTGGTGGAATATTTGAAGACATCCTTTCCGCAACTGAGTTGCCCCCCATTACCAGATCAACCTGATTTCAATTTGAAAGAAGTATTGATCTCTCCGTACTTTTCTTAACTAATCCAACATGGCAGTTTCGTTGCTTTAGATTCACACCATGAAGACCAGCCTTGTATTATTGGTTTTCTTGGTCCTCTATTGCTATCATGTTTCCTTCTGTGTACCCAGTCAAGTACAATTTCTTTATTAGGGTCATGACATGGAATACCTGCTGTGAATAAAACAAGACATCACCCACATGAAATCTCTCAATCTTATGCCCTTGTACCATAAAAACATGAAGATTCGAGCGTTTTTAACATTTTTTAATTCAAAAGTTTTTTGATTCAAACATTTTTAAATTGAATCTGAAAGTTTTTTTATTTGAATGAATTAATGATTTTTAATGATGTTCAGGAGACCATGAGTCTATGGGACTGAGCATCAAATCTTTAACCATTTTGAAGTTCTTTTTCATGTCCGCTCGAGTCTATTATAGATCTAGACCAAGAAGCCAGCAGTTTTGAGGAGCCTTGTCTCCTTAAAAAACTCATTTAGATTATCCACCTTCAAATTGTCTTCATACTAGATAGGGATATCATCTTAAGCAGCACACTCAATAACGAAGTGTCATTCAGTCTCAATGACCCCTTTCTTGTAAAAAATACAAATTCTTTGCTCCCAGGCTTTCTTGGGGACAACCCACCTACCCGTCTCACTGCATCTAAGATGGTGTGACCCGATTCTAAATTGAGCGACCATAACCTTGCCCTTTATTACAATCTTTAATTAGTCTTTCTCATCGTGCTCCCGTGTGAAATTGAACTCCTGGATATTTGAAAAAGTAAAAGCCTCTTTTTCAATGAAAGGTTTTCAATAGCCGTTCGCGTTGCCGAGCGTTTTTAATTTGGCCTGTCATTTTCGTTGTCTGAAACGTTATGGGCTGGCTGAAAAAATACAAAAACAAATAGTATGAATGCGTATGGCATTAACAGGCATGATCAATTCCACTTGGAATATGCTTTGCCTACAATTATGGGGTAAGTAGCGGAGGCTCTCGTCCAAATCATTTTCCAAGGGGATTCCACGGTCAAGGCTCGTGTCTCTCATGGCCACCTTAAAGATGATGTTTACAGTTGGGTATTATAAATGCAGGGAAAAGAGTTTCTGTACGTGACAAATTCTAATTCATCACCCTACTGCGTACTCTAATGACGAGTGACCAGAAATAGCCTGAATTTATGGCAATTTTCTTAAAATAAGAATATGTATAACTTTTTTAATATTTATGATTATATACAATTGATTAATAGGTACAGGTACAATTGATTAAATAATTTTAATTTCAAATATTCATACATATTTCAAGGGGCATCTTGGCCCCTTGTGGGGAGCAAAGGGCAATAGAGGAGTTATCAATGATTCACAGGGTAATATCAAAGGCGTTTTTTAATAATTTAAGGTAAGTAGACTAATCATTTAGCAGAAGTAGCAATGAGTTACAATGGATTGAAACTGGTCAAGGAATTGCATATCCAAAATTGTATTATTGAAAGTGACTTGATTAATATTATATGTTGTTTGAGTAAAAAAAGTTGCGCTTAATTAGACAATCAATAATTTGATCTGATATTCTTAATATTATTCATTCTTTAAATCAAGTGAAGGTTCAACATACTCTTAGAGGGTTTATCATTAAGGGGCTAAAACATGGATTGGAGGAGGATATCCTCTTCAAGCTAGCATATTGGCTAACCAAGACTTTAGCATTTTCAATGTTTCATCATGCATGATTTATAATGACATTCGAACAATCATAAATTGGTTTGCATAGTCTCACTAATATTTCACAACAATGGGTTTTAAGGATTTTTGGATAATTATAAATGGGTACATATACCCCCACATTCTTGGTCCTTCCAACATTTGGAAGTTTCTTGACTTAAACTAGTCCAATGTGCTTGCTTTATTCATTCAATCTAGAAAAAATAGGGGACATAAAAGTGGGTGTTGAAATAAGAGGAGATCAAAATAGGGTGGAACCCATCTCTTGTGGGAAATTGAGGGCTAATCACATAATTTTGGAGAATCCTTGAGGCTAGCACTTGAAAGGATGAAATACTATGATATAATTATGGTCATTGAATTTGCTAAGTAGTGAAAAAATAGGAATGTTTAAAAATTGTTGGGAATGGACATGACTATCTTATAAGAGGTTATTGCATCTACTATTGGCCTCAATATTGAGGATTTGAAGATCTTTAAGGATTACAAGATGGATGAGAAGGAAAAAGTATCTTCCTTAAAAAAAGTTAATCTCTCAAGCATTACTAGTTGTTCCATGTTGTTATTTATGTTAAAAATCCTTGGAATGAGGTGGTTGTGGTGATTATGAAACATATTTCTATTGGTGGTCCATTTATAACTTTTTTTCTTATCATTTTTCCTTATTAAACCATTTTTTTATCTCACTACACCATTTCCCTCCCCTTCTTTCTTTTAACTCCTTTGGAGCTTCCTGTAAAAAAATTGTGAGGGGGCTCTAGGTCTTACCCAATGTATGCAAGGCTAATTATGATCATTTTAAACAATTGGAGATAGTATGATCCCATTGTTAATAGAGGTCCTTCTAAGAAATGAAAGAAAAATTAGATTAAATCTTTCTCATAATAGGAAGAGGAAAGTAAAGATGATAGATTCCCCTATAGTGATTTGAAGAATGACAATACTAATTTGGTTTCCAATAAGGATCAAATGGATGATGAAATGGCCAAAGAAATAGATCAAGGTAGCATAGAGGAAAAGCTCATAAACAACAAAGGTAAAGAAAAATCTAGGAAGAGCCTATCCTAAAGCCAAGTTTGCCAAAATCCCTTGCCCTTGTCCCCATGCTTATGAGAAGAGTCAAGTATACCCATGTGATGAAGAGTCCTTGCAAGGTGTTATAAGGGTCATTAACCAGATTGTTTAGCAATCTTTAGAATTAGTAATGAAAACTAAAAATTACCATTTTTATTCAAATGGTTAGTTATGAAAATTCACATGTTACATGTTAAAATGATCAATTTAGGTTAAAAAAAATATGAGGGAAAGGTTTTAGTGCTTGAGGAAAAAGATAAATTGATTTTGAAACATTGGAAAGCTTTAAAAGAAATCAACCTCCTAGTTGAAAGGGAACAACAAAAAAATAAGATTTAGAAATTGGAAGAGGAAATAAAAGACACCAAAGATAGATTGAAGAAGGTAGTTGATACCAATAGAACTACTATTAATTACAATTTAGTGTAACTTTTGATAAACTGGTCCTTTCATAAACCAACTTATCTTAATCAAAAACAAAAAAAAAACATAATTCTTAACGCAAAACAAAATATCCTGGATTCATGTATCAACATCAGGCGACTAAAGCTTACACACAATCTTCCTTTTACGTCACCTCCAATGACTGGGAAAATCAAAACTCCTGTATGCGGTCTGAATCACTCATCTCAAATGGAGGAAGAGCAGAGGCCGCAAGGGAGACTTGTCCTTCGAGTATTTGAACCACTTGTCTCATAGCAGGTCTGGCTTCCGGTTCAGGATTAGAACACAAGAGTCCCAATTTGAGCACTGTCTCCATCTCATCTTCAACAAAATACCCACGAAGCTTTGGATCGGCGGCATCCATGAGCCTTTTGTTGGCATGCAGCTCCCTCATCCAATCCAACAAAACTTCTTGAGAAGCGTCTCAAAAGATGTCTAGTGGGCGCCTTCCACACGCAACCTCCAACATCAAAATGCCAAAGCTGAATACATCCGTGCTGGTAGTGGCCTTTCCTGTGGATACCAATTCTGGAGCAATGTAGCCAGGCGTTCCGGCCACACGAGTAGTTTGGGAGTTCTCATCATGTCCATACAGACGAGCAAGCCTAGAATCCCCCAGCTTTGCATGAAGCTCCGAGTCCAACAAAACGTTGGAAGACTTGATGTCTCAGTGCACTACCCTTTGCTCCCATCCTTCGTGAAGATACAACAATCCTGCACCCACGTCCCTTAGAATCGCGTACCTTTGAGCGCATCCTAGAACTTGAGAAGGATGCCTAAATATCATCTTATCCAGGCTTCCATTTTCCATGAAGTCATACACTATGAAGAATTTTTGACCCTGCCTGCATTAACCTCTGATCTGCACTAGATTCCGATGCTGGAGACGACCAAGACTTGAAATCTCTGCTATGAATTCCTTCACTCCTTCACTGCTCTCGCGAAAGATAGATTTCACAGCAACATGGAGGCCGCTAGCAGGAAGGATTCCTTTGTAAACCTTGCCGAAACCTCCAAATCCTAAGACTTGCTTCTCTGCAAACCCTTTGGTTGCAATGGCTAAGTCTTTGTAGCTAATTCGGTGAGGCCAATACTCCACCTCCCACTCATCACTGACGTCTTTGATTTTCTTTCTTCTAAACCACACAATTGCAACCACGAGCACTAGAAAAACAACGAAAGCTATTGTTACGCCGACTATTAGTCAGGATTTTGTGTCTTTTAAGAACAGAAGAATAGATGCATTCAAGGCCGGTGCCGTTCCAGCGAAGCTCCAGGCGAGGATGTAATGTTCTTCAACAAATTTTCCGATACCTGCCACGAACCCAACATACATTTCTTCCTCAAGAATACTGGGCAGACTCAAATTTGTCTTAGATATCAGAGGCGTTTCCGAGCGAAGGGAACCAGCCAGTGCTATGCTAACATTGAGCTGCTCTTGAACATGATCATAGTCAATCCAAGCTTGAATATTCTGTCTCCCGTTGAGACCTAATTGTAGGAACTGGTTGCCATCCCAGAAACCTGCAGATTTGGATTCTACAGAATAGAGAGAGTTGAGATCTATTCCTACATGATTGTCGTTGATGTTGTCGAATTCTGGGTTCTTAAATGTGTCAAATTCGACTGCAAACAGATGATTGTAAGGCTGTCCCATACTCATAAAATTGAACAAGGTGTAGATTATAAAACTAGCAGAGAAATGAAATAAAACAGAAATCAAAGAACAAAATACAAGACACGAATTTATAGTGGTTCGACAATAGCCTACGTCCACTCTCAAGCAGGGAATCGTTGTATTAACTAATCACCAATCAACTACACAATATATGATCTGTCACACATTTATACAAAGCTGGGAGAATATGAACGGTCATGTGACCGTTGGGCTTCACATCCCAACAATCTCCCCCGTGAAGTTCAACCGGCACAACTATGCATTGCACGTCATCCCCTGCATTTCCCGTTGTCTTCACATCACAACCAGACTTTGCGAAGATTTTAACTTTGCCAAAATTTGTTCACGGACACACCGGATTAGTCTTCTCCAGGCCAAATCAGATAGAACAAAACTTAACACAATCCTGACAAAATATTTATCATCTCTGCCATCTGCCCATCTGAATACGGGCCAAGACACACCAGGAACTCCTCCAGTTCCACCAGTTACAAAATCATAAGCACCTCGTAGGTTTTCCACTTGAGGCCAAACAATTCCAGAAAACTTAGGATCAAATTCATTTAGTTCACCGTCTTTCAGGTGGGCTTTAAACTGATCAAAGCGGCTACTATATTTCCTACAACTACCGCCCAACTCTGCATCAGACAGTGCGTCCCTTATCATTTCATCGAACACAAGCAGAGCCTGCTTAAAATCGAAGTCATCCATGGAACTTAGACCTGGGACATTGAACACAATGTCGTTTATACTCCAACTGGCCTCTCCAAACCTGAACAGAGTGACAACCAACCTGCCTGAATCAGCTATCATCACCCCAACCACCCCCCTGTAATCTCCTAAAGAAGGCTGCGCAGGAACTTTTGGAAGTTGCGTAGCATTTAAAGGAGGCAGTGTAGCATGTGCTGAAGGTTGCGGATGGACTATTGGAGCTCGCGGATGGTCAACACCAGAAGACAAGGACTCATGATGTGTAGAATGAGGAGGCTGCGTAGAAGAATGTATGGGCTGCGTTGATACTTCTATAGGCATTGACCTCTATGCGCATTCCCCTGCGCATTCTATGCCCTTCAAACTTTGATTAAAACAACCCATATTTCTCTCTGCTAAACCCGACGCACTGGCTGCCAGCTTTAATATGAAGCACTCTTTTTCTCCAAATTTTGATTCCCCAGCCTTGTTGATAACGACGACTAGTGGAAGCCTTCCATGGCGAATAACCCTTTCGGTATTGACCATGACACCCTCTGCGGCATCGACAACTAGCACAGCACCATCAACAAACCCGGCAGTCATCTCGTCGGAAAAGTTAACATGGCCAGGCGAATCTGTGACATTGCAGAGGTAGGATTTAGCAGTACTGTCCTCCAAAACAAGCGACATGGGCACAACCTTGATAGAAATCTGGCGCTCCTGCTCGTCAATATCTGCCATGCGGACCAACTCCTCCATTGCATGCATTGTCGGCTTTACAATTAGAGATTTTTCCTTCTCCAAGGCCACACCTTCGACACCATCAACAGCATCCGCGACGCCGTCTGTAGCGTCCTCAACAGCCTCCAACTCTACTGAAGCCAAACCCTGCTGCAATTCCGCAGGTCTCTCACTAACCCCACCTTCCTCTAATTCAGATGACCCAGACCCCATCACAAGTGCCTTTGCAGAGCCCTCTGAATCCCCAGGTAGTCCCAGGCTCTGTTGCTCAAAACCAAATGGTATGCCGTCAAGGTAGCCAAAGGCGAGAGCTTCACAATGCTTAAACCCTGCACTGTGACATTCACCGATGCAAAATCATCTGTCGTCTCAAACAAAACAGAATTAAGTGTCTCCTCGTCTTCATTCACCGATTCCACTTCTAGGCAGCCGATGTCTAAATCGGTAAAAATAGAACGGAGCTCAACCAATTCTCCTTCAGCTTTTCATTTTCTTTTCTTTTCAGAAAATTCCCATTCTTTCACAAATTTCTTTTTTTCCTTCTCCATACAGTATATTCACTCTCTCAACATCAAAATCTCCTCCTTTAGAAATACAATTTCTTTGTTTAGATGTTCCTCCCAGTCCTCGGCCTTTTCCTCGAGTTCATCTTCACTCGCCTGGTACTGCATCCTCCTCTCCCAGGGAGGCATCCTCCTCATCTCGGAAGGCAAACTCTGCAGTCTCTCTTTCAACCAACGGTTGTTTCAAACCCTCTTTTTCAGCCGAATCCAAACTTTCAAGAAATTCTTCAATGACAAAATCAACCTCATCATCATCAAATACAAAATCAGTTATACCCATTAAAATATATGGGAAGTACCGAGAGGCTTCTTCGAATTCCATCTCTGCTCCTTGGTTCAAACCAACAACTCAACACTTCTGTATAGCTCTGATATCAATTGTAAATTATAAAACGAACAGAGAAATGAAATAAAACAGAAATCAAAGAACAAAATACGAGACACAAATTTATAGTGGTTCAGCAATAGCCTACGTCCACTCTCAAACAGGAATCGTTGTATTAACTAATCACCAATCAACTACACAATACATGATCTGTCACACATTTATACAAAGCTGAGAGAATATGAACGGTCATGTGACCGTTGGGCTTCACATCCTAACACAAGGCAAGGTATGAACCTGGTAGGCCTCCCTCATGTGTTTTGTTTGGCGTTATGATAAACCACAGTCCTTCCGCGCTTTGTTGAACATTTGGGGGAGGAGCCATGGCGAATACGAAACTAGTGCTGAATGAAAGAGTTGCATTTTGAGACCCCTGCTCTTTCATGCGCACAGTTTCTGAATATAAAACACTGTCATTGAAGTATTCTGATTGATTGGTGAGGCGGATGCCTATAAGATCGGGTTGCGTTATAGCTCTCCCATGAAAATACAGGTTTGACAAATTTGTAGTGGTTAAGCCACTCAGTCTGGGAAAGACGAAGGTTGTCTGGGCTTGGGCAGACAGCCAGGGACAGAGGAAGAGGTAAAATACAAGGACGCCAGATATGGCTGCCATTGATTCTTCCCTAACTCGGAAAAGGATCAAATAGCTTAACCCTTTTTAAGACCAAGCATTGGGGGCATTCCTTAAACATCCAGTAGCATAAGCTGCCGTCTGTGTAAACGTCTCCAACATTTGTGAGATAACGGTCGACGGAAGTCCTTAATCGCATACATCCCTAGTCCGGCCGGGCTTAACCGGCACACTCTAAGGGTACACTTAGGTGGCCGGGCCCACAACAGTTTTTTAAACCTGTGACTTTTCCGTTTTTACCGACGCCGTTTCTGTTCGCGTACCGAAGCTGTTTCCGTTCGCGGAGACACTCTATCTGCTGCCGGAAACAATTATCCATTTCATTTTTTATAATCCCAAAGAGAACACAATGGAGGATATTATAAAAAGCATAAAGGTCGGCTCAAAATGTATTAGCCCTTTCACTTATCAAACAACCATAAGAATATTAATCTTTGGTTATATTTAATATCCTATGAGATTACTATTTTTAATTTTTGACATTTTAGATTTTTAATAATTATTAATAATTTTTAATTTTTAATTTTTAAATAAATTTATAAATTATAAATTATTCATAATTGATATTTAATAAAATTTTAATATTAAACATTTTTTCCATTTTAATTTTTGAGATAAATATATTAATAATAGATTATTCATATTGATTTAATAAGATTTATTTTAAAGATTTTTAGATGATAATAATCATAATAGATAATCAACAATCAATAATAATTAACAGTAAAAAAATATTTACTACAAATAATAAAATTAATAATAAATTATTAAGTAAAAATCAATTCTAATTAAAATTATTAAAATAACCTATAGTAAATTATTGATTATTAATTATTTAAAATTAAAAAAATTAATTACACATAATAATAAGAACATTAATAATAAATTATAATTCAAAATCAATTTTAAATAATAATTTTAATTAAAATTATAAAAAATAGTCAATAATAAATTTTTGGTTATTAATTATGTAAAATTAAAATTCATTAAAACAATTTATACTTCAACATTCTAGATTTTGACATTTTATAAATCTAAGTGTTGTTTGTGTTTTGACTAAAGTTAAATAATATTTTTTTAGTTTTAAGCTTAGAATTACATGGACATATAATGATATAGTTTAATTACAAACCTTGGTCTTGTTGATTATTCATATTAATGATTAATAAATTTATTAATTATAAATTATTCATATATTAATGTTTAATAAGATTTATTTTAAATATTATTAGATGATAATAATAATAGATAATCAATAATCATAAATAATTAGTAATAAAAAAATAATTACTAATAATAATTAAATTAAGAATAAATGATTAATTAAAAATCAATAATAAATAACAATAATAAATTATTAATTAAAATTACTAAAAATAATCAATATTAAATTTTTGGTTATTAATTATTTAAAATTTAAATTCATTAAAACAATTTATAATTCAATATTCTAGATTTTGACAATTTATCAATCTGTTTGTGTTTTGTGTTTTGACTAGGGTAGATTAATATTTTTTTAGTTTTCTCCATCAAGGTGAGAATTACATGTACATATAATGAATTAATTATAGTTTAGTTACCAAAGTTTGGTCTTGTGTGATTATTCATATTGATGTTTAATAAATTTATTAATTATAATTTTTTTATAATTGATATTTAATAAGATTTGAATATTAAGTATTTTTTCAATTTTAATTTTTGAAATAAATTTATTAATAATAGATTATCCATATTGATGTTTAATAAGATTTATTTTAAATATTTTTAGATGATGATAATAATAGATAATCAACAATCAATAATAATTAAAAATTAAAAATTAATTAATAATAATAAGTTATTAATTAAAATTATTAAAATAATCAATAATAAATTAAAAAAATAATTACACATAATAATAACATTAATAATAAAAAAACATTAATTAGTTAAGAACCTTGGTCTTGTCTCATTATTCATATTGATTGTTGATTATCTATTATTATTATCATTTTAAAATCTTTAAAACAAATCTTATTACACATCAATATGAATAACCTATTATTAATAGATTTATTTCAAAAATAAAAATAAAAAAATACTTCATATTAAAATCTTATTAATTATCAATTACAAAAAAATTATAATAATCAATTTATTTAAGAATTAAAATTAAAAAAATATTTAATTATTTTTACAAATATTAATTATTAATAATTTATTGTTAATAATTATTAAAAATCAAATATGTCAAAAACCGTGGAGTCTATTTTAAATATAATAATATTCTTATGTTTGTTTTATAAGTGAAAGGGCTAATACATTTTTACCTTCCTTTTATACTTTTTATAATATCCTCCTCCCTTAGCGTTGTACTTGGGATTATAATTGCTCAATTGAGAACGGGGTCCCACCATCTTAGATGTGAGACTGGTAGGTGGAAGACTCCTAAGGAAACTTGGGAAGAAAGAACGTGCTTATTTTGTAATAAGGGAGTGGTGGAAACGGAGTGGCACTTCGTCATGGAATGCACAGCGTACGAAAATATCCGTAATCAGTACTCAAGTATTTCAGATGTGGGCAATATGCAGCAGTTATTTGAGGAGGATAAGATAAATCAGACGGCTAGCCTCCTAGTCAAAATTAATAGCAGGAGATCTGATCTGGAGAAGAGTCTGGAGACAAACTAAGTTGTTGAGTGTCTCGGTCCCATAGGCTGTTTAGTCTCGTGGACGTCATTAAAATCTTTCATTCATTCATTCATTCCGGGAGTAGATAGAGTGTGTTCGGGAACGGAAACGGCTTGGTGAAAAAGGGAAAGTCACGGATTTAAAAAGGTTGTGGGTCCGGCCGCCTAAGTGTACTCTTAGATTACAAAAAAAAAAAAGTGTACCCTTAGAGTGTGCTGGTTAAGTCCGCCCCCTAGTCCATTTAAATGTCTGCGCCATTGTATCGGACTTTTTCATGGTTTTACCCAATTAGGAACAATTCCCGTATAAAAACGCATAAAAAAAACACATATATATATATTTCATTTTTATTTTTATTTATATATATATATATAAACAATTACTTATTTTTTTCATTTTTTCATATATATATATATGTTTGATTTGCTCTTTTTATTTATTATTATTTATTTATTTTGATAAACTTTTTTCATTTATTTTGTTTTTATTATTATTTCACCTTTTTTTACTTTTGTTTCCTTTGTCTTTTGAGCTAATTTTTTCTTACTTATTGCATTTTCAATTTATCTTTCTTTTTCTTAATTTTCTTTATTCATTTTTTTGTCTTTGCTTTCCTTTTATTTTCATTCTTTGGCTTTCGATTATGATTTTGTTTTGTTTTCTTATGTTATTCTATTTCAACATTTTGTTGCTTTCTTTTACTACTTGGATCCTTTACTCTTTTATTTTTTAGGTTATTCTTATTTAGTCTTCTTCTTTTAATTCTCCTTCGCAATTTATTATCTTAATTGTTTTTTTTTTGTTTTTTGTTGTTAAATTTGTTTTCTTTTATTCGTTATTATTTTGTGCCTTACTTAATTGATTTGTACTATTAATTGTTGATTTAATTATGTCCTCATTTCAAATTTTTTTCGAGTTGTTTGTGATTTTATTTTATTTTCTTTATTTGTTTATTCATTTGATTTTTTTCTTTCATAGTTTGGCTTGCTTTGTTTATTTTTTTTCTCTCCCCTCTCTTTATTTGTAATTTTTTCCTTTTCTTTATTTGTTTGATTCATTAATCTGGTGCTTTCTTTATTATTTTCTTTGCATTTTTTTTCCTCTCTTCCTTATCTTTATTCATTTTTTGGGTAGTGTGCCTCCCAACCTTCCCAAACTCCCCCCTCTCCTTTTTCCCTCTCCTTTGTATCAAAGTCTTCTTGCTCTTTTTCATTCTCTCTCTTTTGCTTATCATCTTGATGATGGATCATGGAGTATGATCCGAAACGTTGATGGTGTAAAAATTGCACACAGTTTTTTCCAAAAATCTGCATACTAACATTTAAAAAAGTTGGAGTCATATTGGGATGGGTGACCTTCCCAGTAACCTCATCACCTAGATATAATGAGTGCTAAGTGGACCATTCATCATCACGAGAGATGGGTTCTTGTCAACCACTACTCATGAAACATGGGTCAATGAGTTTGACTCATTAAACTACACGGTGAGTTGAATCCTGATAGGAATATCACATTTAAATAAGTTTAAGATCAAATTGGTTACACTCCATAGGGGAGAGGGGCCCATAGTGGAGCGGGCTCCAATAGTGGGGATAGAAGTAGTCCTTAGTGGACTCCATAGTGGAGCATCTTAATATCCAATTGCAAAACACTTTTTATCCATAAAGTACACAAACTGACAAATCATGTGATGCCACATCGACACACCAATAAAACATGACTTAGTGCACCACTATCGGTCTCACTTTATTTTTGAGCCTTTTTTAATACCTTAACAAAAAGCATGATGATGTGGCATCATATTTGATGACCCTAAAATTAAAATTTTTAAGCAGGGGAGTTGCCAAATAAACTACTATACAAAATTGGGACTGATTTGAAATTCCATATAGTATTTTGACAAACACAAAGTTAGGGTGCTCCATTATGGGCCCCTCTCCCCTATAAGAATCTTCCTTTTTGTTATCATTTTTTTTAAGACTGAGGAATCAATTAGCCCCTCTTATAAACTACAGTGCATTTGGTAAACATTTTTCCCGTAACCGATGATGCTGACATGACACACCCTTCGATACCTTGAGATGGAAGGAAAACTAGACTTCACGACCTCTTACATTTTTGTTAAATTGTTAGCACCGTATCCTCCTCTGATGATATTGTGGATGATGTAAGAAAACTTTTAGCTAACTCCTCAAGTTCGTTCATTTAGTCTTCTATTAGATGATGTAAATTCGCATCAACATGCTTCTAGAATTCTCTAATAGAATGTGCGATGACGCCCTTTTTTCATTGTTGGTTTGGTTTTCAACGTGTTCGGTGGAGAGACCTCTCCAATATCAACGCATCATAATCTTAGATGGTCGGGAGAGTTTCTCAAGTATT
Source organism: Sequoia sempervirens (assembly GCA_007258455.2). NCBI lineage: Eukaryota > Viridiplantae > Streptophyta > Pinopsida > Cupressales > Cupressaceae > Sequoia > Sequoia sempervirens. Next base: position 19,679 of record VDFB02181543.1, on the reverse strand, counting down.
TTTCTTCTTAATTGAAGTTTATCATATCTTTTATGATAAACTCTCTCGAGCACTTGCAATTAAATATGGTTGTACAAATAATTTTCTTGTTTCTCTAGACATTTGTTACGGAATAATGATGGCATGGGTCCTACTTTTTAGCTGTTCATCCAAACAGATATGACCGCATTCACACTTATTTGCAAGAGTAATTCCATTAGCCATGGTAATGTGGCAAAATATTCTAGTTTAACCATTTTTATCTTACAACAATGATTTCTTGATCTTTGTAGGACTTCTTTTGTGTGAATTATTTTCTTCATATTTCATGGTGCAAAATCAATGGACCAGAAAGGGAATATTTTCTTACTATTCTTAGAAAGTGATACCCTTCTACCTAAGTGCTATCTATTATGACTATGTCTTCTTTTTAGTCTATTGTAAAATTGACTAATGTATTTACTAGCACTTGCATCAAAGTGATGCAGGAGCATCCAGTGGTGTAAAGGCAATCTTGCATCACCCAAAAATAGTTAAATTTCAAGTTTCTCGGTGTTTAGATGTTTTTACATTTTTGGATACCCTTTTCGTCATAATGAAATTCTCAATTTATGATTTTTATTTTCTATTCATGGGTGGAAAGATATTGCAGTTTTAGTTTCCCAGATTTGCACCTGAAAATCTTTCGAGTTAGATTTGAGGCACTTAGAGTTCCCGAATCGGCCCTGAAACTTGTCAAAATTGGCATATAGGATTTTGAGCGCGTTATTGACTTCGTGACCTTTCCAACGGTTCAAACGGTTCGCGAATCGGAGTCTGGAATCAAAAGTTATGGCCCCGAGAAGTTGGCGCACTTTCTAGAAGATACAATTGCAAATGCTCTTTTGAAATTTGAACTTCATGTTGTAAATTTTTGGCGCCAAACTGCCTAAACTCAAATTTGAATGTTGTTTTGTCTCCAAATTAAAGAGGAGCTCTATTTATGGGCTGGTTTCTAATTTTTGGGTAACTTTTTGGGGACAAGCTCGCATATTACGAAAGGGTGATTCTGTAGCTTTCTGTAACTTGCATGTGTTGTAGAACTTGGGGATTCAAAATCCTCTGCATGTAAGAAGCTCCATTTTCTGAATAATAAAATTATTCTCTTGTTTATGGGTTATTTTCTAAGTCTCGGGCTGCGCCCTCATCACAAAAGAGGTGCAATGGTTACATTGATTAATTTTTTTATAATTTATGTTTGAGAGGAGGTCTATGATTGATGGGGAGTTTATAGATCCACTCTCGAGTGAAATATCCTCATGTTACTGTCATGGTGGTTAGTATATGGCTAAAATATCTACACACCAAATTTGTCAAGCCAAAATTGAGTACCTTAACATAAAACTTGGTGTGAAGAAGAATGTTGTAAGAGTTGGTGTGAAGAAGAATATTGTAGAACTTGGTGTGAAGATGAATGTTGTCTACCTTAATGAATTATGTGATGTATATATTCCTCATGATATTAAGAGAAATTTACATATAGATTAGGCCTTCTAAAGATGAAATTTTCAAAATAATGAACTAACATAAAATTATTAAAAAGTTACATCATCTAAAATTAAAACAATCATTTATTTTACTACATAAAAATATCAACTCACTAAAGTTAATTTAACTTTACATATGTTACTTTATCTCAATTATCTTTCAATTATGTTACTTTATCTCAATTATCTTTCAATTATGTTACTTTGTGGAATACACTCAATTTCCTATGAATTGATGAATCATGATAATAATTGATATGAAAATTCATTTTAGAGTCACAAATTATTCTTGATATCATAGTTTATAATAATTTGACTCTTAACCATTTTAATACTTACTCTTTCTTCATATATTTGTTTTTCAATTATATATTTATAATAAATTTAAAATTATATTATATAAATTATATATTAATTAAAAAAATAAATCACAAAAATATTGATACATAATCTAAATTTTTTATTTTTATAATTAAAAATATTTAATTTATTATATTTTTATAATAAATTTATTATTTTTTATATAAAATTTTAGAAGTTAATATATATATATTACTCTAATTTTAATATTTTAATATTTTATAATATATATTTTTTAATTAGATTAAATTAGAAAGAATTAATAATACATTAAAAAATTACTCAATCAAATTATGCTCTAAAAAATGTCAAGCGAGGGTTCAGCAGGGTGCGAAGCGCAGGGGATGCGCTTGTTCGAGGTAGACAATTGTGGAGGGGAAGTGGTTCTGAAGGATGCCCAAGCCATGGGTAAATTATTTTTGGAGCAAGATGCAGCCATAAAGACAGAGGGTGAGAAGAAGAATCTGACCAGATTGGTCGTGGGCAATGTCAACATAGATGTTTCGTCGGTGATCCAGGAGATTGTCATTCTGGACCATTTTTTGCATTCAAAGGTTGAGAAGCTAAAAAAGCATGGGATTATTGCTAAGTTCATTGGCATCTGGCCAACGATGGAGCGCATCTGTCGTTGGGTGTCACAAACCTGGGCGGGCCAGAAGCCAGAGATTACTTTTTTGGCTTTAGGGTTCATTCAATTTGTTTTTCAATAAAAATTTGAAAGGGATAAAATTTTGCAGGGGGGTCTGTGGTTCATGGGGAATGCAGGTTTATATGCACGGGCCTGGTTGCCAGGTTTTGATCTGCACTCAGAACCGATCAAGGATGCGCCTCTCTGGGTAAGGATGTATAAACTCCCTTTGGAGCTCAGGATGGAGGAGATCTATAGGCTCATCGGGAATACCCTAGGGGAGTATGTGCAGTGCAAGTCATCGTCGGGCAATAGATCTTTGGCCCCCTTTGCTCGCTTCTATGTAAAGGTTGACTTGTGGAAGCCACTTATGCATTCAGTGCGTTTGTCTTCCTTGCTAGGCGAAAGGCTCCAGGAACTGGAATACGAATGCTTACCAATTAGGTGCTATGGATGTGGCCAGATAGGGCATACGACAAAGTTTTGCACAAAGTTTAAGGCAGGTGGGCATAGGGATGGCAGTAAGGAACAGGCCATGGGCTCCGAAGGGAAGAATTCGAAGGCATTTGGTGCTTCCCCTATTCACTCACGGTCAGTTTCCTCCACCCCTTTTGTGTTTGGTGGCAATGGTAGTGGCTCCCCTGTGAGGTGCCCGGAGGGGTCTTTTCTAGCGGGGTCTCTAGTTGATCCAAATAGTGTGGAGCAGGTTAAGGGAGATATGGCTGGCAATTTGGTTAAGGATACTGTTGGGGTCGTGGTGGCTGATGCCCCCTCTACAGTTCAGCCTGTCGAGGTTAATTGCCCTTCCCCTTCAGCTACTAAAGCTAATCATTCTGGGGAGGCTCCTGTTGTTCCAGTCGGTGGGGATTCAGATAAGGAGAATGATTGGTCAATTGCAACTAGGAGAACAAAAAAATTTGGTGGCAAGCAAAACATTCCAATCGATTCTGGAGACGTTAATAGCAGGGGCAGGAAATCGAAGGCTACCAAAGCAAAACTCAAGGCGCTGGAAGAAGTTGGGAATGGCACTCAGGCCTCAATGAGGCATTTTGTTTCTAATGGAGGTGGGAACCTCCCTGATCCCAAGAGATTATGAAGATTCTAAGCTGGAATATTCATGGCCTTAATGGCCCAGAGAAGTGACATCTTCTCAAACGATTGATTGAAGTTGAATGCCCTGACATTCTTTTGCTTCAGGAAACCAAAATGGATGAGGAGCGATTTATAGATCTGGTCCCAAGGTTTTGGAGAAATGGGGAAGGGGTTGCAAATAATGCTATGGGCACAGTTGGTGGTATTGCTATTGTGTGGGATTAAAACTTTGTTGCTGGGTTATTGGTGGAAGCTTCGCAGTATTGCATCTCTGCTCATTTCCATTTCCTTCAGTGTGGTGAGCAAGTATTAGTTACAAATGTCTACGGGCCTTCTCTGGATGGAGATAGGTTGGAAGTGTGGGATTACCTTAGAAATTTCAGAATGGTTAATGGGATGGGTAATTGGCTTGTGGGAGGTGATTTTAATGTTGTGTTGTCTCCCGAGGAGAAGGTGGGAGGCAGGGCCCTTTCATCTCCTGGCTCATTGGCTTTTAGAAGTCTTTGCGAAGATCTGGCCTTCACTGATATCAAGCCTAAGGAAGGATGGTTCACTTGGTCCAATAAAAGAACTGGGAATGACAATATTAGAATCCGACTAGATAGATTCTTGGTTAACTCTGACTGGTTCTTGGGTTCAGACAATTTTATTTCCGAAGTCAAGCATTTTGGCGGTTCCGATCATTGGCCAATCTCACTCATTGTTAACAAAGCCCTGAAGCCCAAAGGTATCCCCTTCAAAATGGAGGCTTTCTGGTATGAGCATCCAGAGTTTGAGCAGCTCTTGGCTGGTTGGTGGAAGGTGGATGTCAAGGGGTGTAAAAGGTACATCCTCTATAAAAAGCTTATGGGGGTTAGTAGGTAGGCCAGGTTATGGAACAAGCATTCATTTGGTGATCTGTTCGAAAAGAAAGTTAAGGTGGAATTGGGCTTGCATCTTCTAGAAACTGACATTGCCTCCATGGGTTTCTCCCCTAAGCTAAGGGCTAAGGAACTAGTTCTGATAGAAGAACACAATAGGCTACTCCGTATGGAAGAGATATTTTGGCATCAAAAATCCAAGATCAAGTGGTTGCAGGAGGGTGATAAGAATACCAATTTCTTTCACAGAACTACTAAAATAAGGCGTTGGCAGAACAAAATCCTCAAGATTCAGACTCCCGAGGGGCTGATTCTAAATGATGTGGAGACTATATGATTAGCGGGGAAGAATTTTTTCCAATCTTTGCTTGGTGCCCCTCCTGATGTGGACTTGGTGGCTCAAGAGGAGTGCTTAAGCAACATCCCATGCTTAATTTCAGAAGATCAGAATTCTATGCTTCTTGCTCCCTTTTCCAGAGAAGAAATCAAGAGGGCAGTGTTCTCCTTGGGTGCTAGGAAATCCCCTGGTCCTGACGGCTTCCAGATGGAATTCTTCCAAAAATATTGGCATCTTGTTGGTGAAGATGTGTGGCTTGCTGCTGAGGAGAGCAGGCTTTAGAGAGCTATCTTCAAACCATGGAACTCAACATTTATCGCCTTGGTTCCCAAGGTCAGAGATCCTAAATTCTTCGATCAATACAGGCCCATTGCGCTTTGTAATGCTGTTTACAAGGTGGTGGCTAAGGCTATGGCATCAAGATTGAAGGTCTGCTTGGAGAGCCTTATCTCTGAAGAACAAAGCAGTTTCTTGAAAGGTAGACAGATTTTGGATGGCATTGTGACTGCCCACAAAGTTATCCATTCCATCCAAAGTAGGAAGAAAGAGGGTATGGCTATCAAGCTAGATATGAATAAAGCCTATGACCGAGTTCCTTGGGACTTTCTAATCAATATTAAAAGGAAGTTGGGGTTTAGTGCCTCTTGGTGCAGTTGGATTCAAAGCTGCATCTCGTCTACCTCTTATGCTATTCTTATCAACGGTGTTCCAACTGATTTCTTTAGTGCAAAAAGGGGTCGGTGCCAAGGTGATCCACTTTCACCTTTTTTGTTTCTCATTGTGGCTGAGGCCTTAAGTAGATGTCTACAAAAAGAGGTCAGCGTTGGAAATCTCAAAGGTCTACAAGTTTCCCAAGGATGTAACAACATTTCACACCTTTAATTTGTGGATGACACCTTTTTATTAGGCGAGGCTTCAGCTAGGGAGGCTCGGGTGTTCAAGCGTATTTTGGCTCTTTATGAATGTGCTGCTGGGAAAAAAGTGAATATGGCCAAGTCTCAAATTTTTTTCTTGAAGTATCCTTGCTTGGAGAGCTTGGAGATTCAACTAGTCATTGGATTTGATGTTGCTCAATTTCTTGGCAAGTATTTAGGTTTGCCTCTTGTCTTCAAGAAGCCAACTACTGATGATTGGGGCAATGTCATAAGCAAGGTTCATGGTATGCTCGACTCCTGGAAAGGTCGTTGGCTCTCCCTTGCTGGGAGGATTACTCTCATAAAAGCTTCTATGTCTAATTTCCTGATTTATACTATGTCAGCATTTCAAATCCCAAGCAAGGTTTCCAAGGTTATTGAAGATACAAAAAGATGCTTTTATGGTAGGGCAACGATGTGAAATTTAAGTACAATTTGGTGAAATGGGATGAGGTGTGCAAGCCTATCGGCTATGGGGGGTTGGGAATTAGGAAATGTAAAGAGATGAATACTGCTCTTGGCACTAAATTGGTTTGGAGAGTGTATGAGGAAAAGGATAGACTTTGGAGCAAAATTTTGCAGGCCAAATATCTTCAAAACAACATTGATTTTTTATTTAATAAGAACTGTACTCTTTCCCAGGGATCGAACATCTGGAATTTTCTCTTACATTGTAGAAGTGTCATTATTCGTGATTTGAGATGGCACCTAGGGGATGGTAGAAAGATTAATTTTTGGCAGGATCATTGGTTGGATTATGGGAAGCTCATTGATTCTCTACGCTTTAGACCTTTAGCTTCACACTTTGAGGAAGTTGTTGGCAGCAAAATGGTTGATTACATTGAGGGTGTTCCCCTTGATAAAATATGGAAGTCTCTTATTGCCCCTATGGCTGCGTTAAGTAAGTCTTGTATGGATCTGCAAGTTGAATTGGCTAAATGGCATGTCATTGGTCCGGAGGAGGAAGATAGATTGGTATGGGGCAACACTGGCTATGGTCAAGTTACTGTTCGGGATGCCTTTCTAAAATATTTCTGCAACAAGTCAAAGGTGGAGGAGGTTGACAGTAAATTGTGGTTCAAACAAGGAATTCCTAAGTTGAATGCTTTTTTTTGGATTGCCTAGAAGGGCAGGGCTTTCACTTGGGATAGGTTGAGATCCTTTGGTCATTGTGGGCCTTTGAGATGTGTGATGTGTGAGAGTGCTGAAGAAGATAAAAATCATCTGTTCCTTCATTGTAGTTTTGCTCACTACTTGTGGTCATGCTTCCTCTCTAGATGGAGTTTATCTTGGGTCATCGCAGAGGATATCCCAAGGATGCTGAAAAGTTGGGTTCTCAATGTTAGTAGCCCAGGTTTGAAGCTCATTTGGTATGTTTCCCCAGCTATTATTGTGTGGAATCTTTGGATAGAAAGAAATAGGCACATTTTTCAGCAGTCATAGAGGTCAAAAGATAGAGTTTGGGATTTAGTGGGAACCAGGATTGGTGAGCTCGGTGAGATGCATTGGAGCAGCAATTGGTCAATCAAAGCTCATGAGTCTGTTTGGGGGATTGCTTGGCCTTGTTTTAGATGGTTGGATTATCTTCCTTCTCCTACTATCTCCAACTCGTGCCATGTTTTGTGGCACTCTCCTGAGGGTGATTGGTTGAAGCTCAATTTTGATGGTGCTTCCAAGTTCAATCCAGGTGTTGCTGCTGGTGGTGGTATTTTCAGAGACTGCAATGGTCAGCCTATTGGTATGTATGCTTGAGCCTGTGGGGTTGAGTCTAATAATCTAGCTGAGGCGAGAGCTCTTTTGTGGGGTCTGATGATTGGTAGGGAGAAGGGATGGAAGAAGCTGTGGGTGGACGAGGAGTCAAGGTTGATCATCGAAGCCTTGAAGGAAGAGAAACTCAGAATTGGAAGCTGGGGGTCATTATAAAGCGAGCTAAGTGGGTGATCAATGCATTTGATGAGGTGAAGTTGTCACACATCAAACGTGTTGGGAATCGAGTGATTGATTGGGATGCTAATACAGGTGTAGCTATGCAGAGTGAGGCTGGGGTCTACGTCAAATCTTGGTGGAGTAACTTCCCTTTTGAGGCTGTCATATTAATGCAAGAGGATATTAAGGAGCACCCCCCTGACTAATGGCATCTTCTGTTGTTGTTCGGGCAATACTTCTTGTGTGAATGGTGTATTTTTTGTATGATAGTTGTCTGCCACATTTTGGCTGTTCCTCTTTGTTGCTTTACGGTTCCTAGACCTAAACCAGGTTTTTATTATCCCAAAATAAATAAAAAATTACTTAGAGATAAAAAAAGAAGATCAGTAATAAATATGAAAAAAACTGAGCTCGAAGATACACAACCAGGAGTCCAAAGATAAAAGATCAAAAAATAAAGTAGCAACACTATCTTTTGAAATCATTTGTAATTGGTCATGGAGTATCAATATCAGTACTATTGGCTAGTTGTTGACAATAAGTATGATATTAAACATTTTTATAATTTTATATTACAGCATCTTCACTAGTCAAATTACAACCTTTTTATATTAATATTTTAAAAAAAAAATTAGATATGAAAATATTAATATTTATTTTAATAAAAGATTTATATTTTATCTTTAACTTTCTTACACTTCAAGAATAAAATCAGTTAAAAAGTAGTAAATGTTACTGTATTTTATGAAATTGACTAAACAGGGTAAATTTTAAAATGGCAGTCTATTGGTTTCTTGATTTTTATTAGTATTTAAAAATTAATATTGTGGCCAAGATAAATAAATAATCATCATTGAAGATTTTTCTTTTCAAAATCTTTGATAGAGTAAACCTCCATGATGATAACAAAAGTTACAATCTAGATTCCAAGAGTTTAATATTGCTCCTTTTGAATCAAATAAATAGGGAGATCAATAAGTTGTTGATGTAACCAAGCACTATCAAATTTAACCTAGAGCAATGCGAGCTTGCCAAGAAAGTGGATACTTGAATGAGGTGGTAACACAAGCCACAACTTTGTTGTCCTTAGAAGGACTATTAATAGTCCCTAAATGCTTCAAGTAGAACCCACATAATGGAAGCTTCCCCATCCTCTTCCTTATAACCCTCCCAATATATGAGGATAAATGCATTGTTTCACTCCTCACAATTGGCTTCTTACCAGATAAATCCACATCAGAAATCACTCTTGGTCTACCCATCATGAACATTATGGTTGTCTCAACATTATTCCTTATGCTTATATATTCTGCATCTTTGGTTATGGGATGGACATGCATGGACTTGTGTGGCCTGGTTCAATTGAAGTACCCATTTGGCATACGCCTTGGCTATGGAGACCCCAAGTTTCAAACTTATATAACATGCCACAACCAGAGGCAACTGATTTTCACATCTGATATAGGCTCATATCCAATCCAAGATATAGTTTATAACCAGCATGTCATCCACATCGAGGATCCCATCATGTCCACCTATATTTCAATGCAGCCTAGTAGGAGTTTTGGTTTGGTTTGGGCTGCTCCATTCAAAATAAAAATGATTCCCTTGTTCCCCTTGGCTGCTCTCCTAATTCAAGTCTATATGATCCCAATAACTACCTATGTGATATTGGAAATGCACATATTTGCAGTAGTTTGTATGCATGTACAGGGATTGGAGGGTTGGATCTGCCTATCCATGCACCCATATCTAGTTGTTGTGCGTATTCTTCCATCAATCTTGGGCCTGTTGTCACCTATTTTTTGTTTCTTTTTATAACGAATTGCATATTATTTTAATTACATAAAAAGAACAAGAAGGTCACATCGTCTTAGCACTCAGCTTATAAGGATGATCTCTTCTTAGGCAAGGAAGGAACTTAGAGAACCTTAGCACCAATTGACAATCAATCAATATCACGTTTATCCTATATTTGAACTTTTTTTGTAGTTGCTTAAGAACAAAAGTATGTTTAGAATACTATTTTTCATAAAGTATGTTCAAAAAAAATTTACTCGGAAAAAAAATTATTTCAAAAGCAAGGGATTGAAAGTCATATACATTATACTCATATTTGTGAGGTGTGCAAATTTGTTAAATTTATTTTTGCTTTATACATTCTCTAATTCTCTTCATAACATTACGATTTAACTATTTCAATTTTACTTGTATCTTGATATCTAATCTACAAATTCGCCCATACTTATTTAGACTTAGCTCTTAGTTACTTGATATATAAAAAAAAACTTCTACATTTTTTTCTATTCTTCGTAAGACAGTCTTTCTCTATTTGTATCCAAACATTATATACTACCTTGTTGAATTGATTAAGAAAATCATATTATATTAAATCTGATACATCATCGAAACATATTAAAATCTTCATCTTAATACTAGTGCCTTGCTTCCAAATACTTTTTTCTGGCCACTGCTATAGTTTACTATAAGGAAACTTGCATATAATTCAAAAATACGCAGAGACTTCTTTTTCTAGACTAATATTTCTCCCTATATGCAATTTATAGGGTAATAAAAAAGGTACAGATGAGACTTGCATATTAATATGAGTGTGCAATTAGATTTACATATTGATATTATATAGGGGATAGCATGCCATAATTGAAATGCTTTCCTGAGAAAGGAGCTTATTTCTAAGTTTTTTCAACTATATATTTATGTGTACAGAATCTATTTATTTATGCACACAACTAATGCTTGCTACGACTGTCAAGCTGCCTGACGTGTTTTACTTAAATTTTAAAAGCAAATGGGAATGAATTTATTAAAGATGAAATGGTCTATAAAACAAAATGACATTTTCCATATGAATTAAATTCTTGCAATATAATAAAAACTACCCATTTTGTTTTGTTATTTACAACTTAAATAGTGGGGAGTTTGTGATTACACTTTATAATCAAATAATATTTTTATATGTAAAATAATAAAAACCTTTTGATTTTTTTTTACCCAACTACAAACCTTTATTCTTAAGTATCTGGCTAGAAATATCCTCCTTAAACTAAATTTCCATGACTACAAAAAGACAAAGAATATTAAATTTTTAAATTTATATGTTTGTAGTACATTTTGGTGGAGGCAGAGGATATCTTTCTTTGTTATTATAGTAGTTGTATATCATGAAGTTTTTCTCCACCCACTGTAGTTTCTTCCACCGCTTTGAACTCACCCCTTTCATATCTTCTCCTGACGATGCTTCCATTGATTGAACATTGAAACTATGGTTGTTAAACACTTTGATTGGCATGCTATCCACCATGAATCTATAGTTTTATGTGATTCAGATTCAATCATATCAAAACAATAAAATAACAACATATAACCATTAACAAATTCATTCCATTACTAATCAAAGAGGGAAACATAGAAGATGTTTTGAGCAGTCCACAATACACCATAGAAGTGAAAGTCTTTGGTGGGCTCATACCAGAAGTAAATTTTTTGCTCTATGCCATCTTTACCACAAACTCAAAAGAATAAAAATGCAATATAATTCATCTTAAATAAGTTATTTTTCATGATAAATCAATCTCAATGAAATGAACTAAGACTGCAATTTCAAATACATACATAATAAGTAGTCACACTACCAATAGTGTCTCTAGGAACTAGCTTGATTTGCATGTTAATGTTCCCAAACAAATACTCATTCTTAGAAGCTATTCTTGACCTTATTACACAAACACACCCAAGATCTACAAAGCTAAATTTTCTTTCACATAAATAGCTTGATTTTTCCATTACTTACCTGAATTCTAATTGAGGGTGAGCTGCAGTTCCTGCCCACCATTAAATTAACCTATGAAAATATAATTTGGATGAGAGGAAAAATATCTTTTTTCTTTTGGTTGTGATTGTTTAACAAGTGTCCACCTGCATACCAAAAAAGGTTTGAATGAGTTAGTCAAGGGGAAAATATTGTGTAAGACATATAGTATCAACTGCATAGTGTTAGTATGAAAGAGATTGGATTAGCAAAATGTGTATACCTCACTTTTTCATAGTGAGAGTAATTGTATACCTCACAAATGTTGGAATAGGTGCCTCAATCCTTACTGGCATATAACTCCTGAAGGGAAAAGTCGCTGTGACATTATTGATGTCTGGTCGACTAGCTGTTCTGAATCTTGTTGAAATGCCCTAGTCGCTATGACTTGGTTTCGGTCTTGCCAAATAGACCTATCGCTATGACATGGAGACTCGGCAAGATCTCTCACTGACTATTGTTTCTCTCGTTGATGGTTATTCACTCACAGTTATTGGGGAGACTTGGTTGTCGGTATGTAGTCTTGCCGATATGAAATGTCTTGCCGAGTTGCTATCAAGTGTCTAGCGGATGTCGGAGGGAATCATAGCAACTAGGGTCATTGATGTAACCTTTTGTTTTGATATGATGTCCTAGCGATCGATGAAGGTCTTGCCGACAAGGATATACTTGGTGCTTTCGCGGTGACAAAAGACTTCGGTGTGAATTCTTCGTGACTTGGAGAGTCTTGCCGATAGTCTTCGGGATGACATGTGTTTGCTGAGATGTCTTGGCGAAAGTCAAATGTCTTGCCGACTCAGTATGAAATGTTTGCTCGGTGTAACCTCTTGGCGAGTGGTAAAGTCTTGTTGATGGCAACTTAGTTGAAGTCGTTATGACTTGTGAGCTTCGGTATGAGTCTTGTTGATGAGGAATCTCTTGCCGATAGAAATGTGATGGATGTTGGTGATGTCGGTATGACTTGTGGCATTCGCTATATCTCTTGCTGACTGTTGGGACTTACGCTAATATCGATATGAAGCCATTGAGCATCAGTGAGACACTTGTGTCTCACCGGCATGCGAACTCAGTTGAATGTTCCTTTGACCATTTGACTTTCCTATGTGGCGTCTCGTGGACCAATAAGAGGAAGCGGAATTCAAATGGTTTCCGGTTAGATTTTTGCAATAGTTGTGACGTTGGAGCTGAACTGTATGGAAGGAAAAATCTACAATGGGATGGAAACTTTCTATGATGGGTAATGGCAGATAAGGATGAATAGAGGAGAAAAATCAGGATGTGATCAGATTTAAAGGAGAGCATTCTGAGTTTGAATTGTGTATCGGATTGTTGAGAGAAATTTCTGTAAGAGATTGAACAGCGAATGAAACTACTGTGAACTAATACCAGAGAGTTGTATCTTTGATTTGTATATAATTTGTTGTTACTAAAATACAAAGAGATTCAGTTTGGTGCAGTGGGTTTTTTCCTAATAGGGTTTTCCCACATAAATCTGGTGTTCATTTGTCTTTGTGTATTTGTTCTGTTTCTGTAAATATTTCATGTATGTCTTAATTAGATTGTAATTAAAAAATTAAAAGTACTGTCTACATTCTTCCCTGTAGTTTTGACGTTAGGAAAGTGTTTCGCACCTCTGCTTTCCTTACAAGTGGTATCAGATCCTAGCCAGTGGTGTTATCCTTGTGAGTGGGTTGGGTTTTTTGTGTCATTTCTCTTTCAGTGGGAGTTTGGTAGAAGTCTGATAATTTAATTACAGGTTAAGATGGCAAGCACATCCAGAAAGATGGAAATAGAGAAATTCAATGTAGCAATTTTGAGTTGTGGAAACTCAAAATGGAAGATCTGTTAGTGGATCGTGATCTGTGGCTTTGTGTCTGGAACGATGCCCAAGGAATGAAGCAATATTGGGATAGAAATTCTAAGGGGCTGATAAGGCTCTGTTTGGAAGACTCTGTTCTTTTGAACGTTCATGAAGAAAAGACTACATCTTCCTTGTGGAAAAGACTGACATCAATTTATCAGGGCAAGTCCTTGGCGAATAAATTGTTCTTGAGGAAGAAGTTGTACTCTTTGAGAATGCAGGAGGGAGGATCTGTTGTTGATCACTTGAATGCTTTCAACATGTTGATTGCTTAGTTAACATTTGTTGGTGTAAAGATTGATGAAGGAGATTGCTACATGCTGCTGCTATGTTCTCTGCCTGATTCTTGGGATCATTTGGTGATGGCTATTGGGAGTACAACATCCAACTTCAAGATGGAAGATGTTGTTGCTTCTTAGTTATTAGAAGAAATGAGAAGGAAATCTTCTGAGATGGCAAAGGAGTCTCTTGTTGTCAGAGGTAGATCGAAGGAGAAAGGCAAGAAGAAGGACAAGAAATCTAGATTGAAATCAGAAGGGAGATCAAAGTCTCCTGGCAAGAAGTCAAAGGTGAAGTGTTGGAATTGCAGGCAACCTGGTCATGTCCGAAAGGATTGTAAGGAAGAGAAAAAGAAGAAGAAGAAGAACTCTTCTGACAATGATTCTTCTCAGAGTGATGCAGATGCTTTCATTGCATCCTTGGCTACACGGGCATCAGACGATGTCTGGCTGATTGATTCTGGAGCATCTTTCCATATGACATCTCATAGAGATTAGTTCATGAAGTATGAAGAATACAATGGTGGAAAGGTGTACTTAGCAAGTGATTCATCTTTGAAAATTATTGGCTGTGGAAGAGTCATAATTCAATTCCCTGATGGAAGAGTGAAGGGACTCAATGATGTGATGCATATACCAGGTCTGGCTCGAAATCTACTTTCTATAAGTAAGCTGAATGATATCGGAGTGCAGGTCACGTTCTCTGGAAATGGCTGCAAGATGACTAGAGGCGCAATGGTGTTGGATAAGGGTGCTCGAATTGGTACCTTGTACAAGCTGGATGCACAAGCTATTCAATGTAATAGTGTCTCTACAAAGTCACTAAAAGCTACTCATGGAGAAAAGAAGGAAAACGTTCTTGATGGTGTAAACTCCATGGAGGTTAAAATTCCAGCAGAAAAGACTATGCTCTGGCATCATAAGCTAGGCCACATTGGTGAGAAATGTTTAAAAACCTTGAAAAATAAAAACCTGGTAGAAGGGCTTGAAGATTGTAACCTTAAGTTCAAATTTTGTGAACATTGCATATATGGAAAGCAGCACCGTGTTTCATTTTATTCCAGCCCTCATAAATCTTCTGGTTTGCTTGATTATATTCATTCTTATGTGTTTGGTCCAGTGAATGTTCCTTCTTTGTCTAAATCAAGATATTATGTGTCGTTTATTGATGATTATTCAAGAAGAGCATTTATATATTTTCTGAAAAGTAAATCAGAAGTGTTCAGTCGGTTTAAGGAATTTAAAAACCTTGTTGAAAATCAGACTGGGAGAAAAATAAAATGTTTAAGGACTGACAATGGCGGTTAGTTCTGTTTAGATGAATTTGAAAGGTACTGTAAAGATCATGGGATTAAAAGACATAAGACTACACCTTACACTCCACAGCAAAATGGAGTTGCTGAAAGGTTCAATAGGGCAGTAATGGAAAGAGCATGAAGTATGCTAAGTAGTGCTGGCTTGGAGGAGAAGTTCTGGGCTGAAGCAGTTTCTACAGCATGTTACTTGGTAAATCGTTCTCCTAACTCTGCTCTTGTTGAGAAGACGCCTTTGGAATCATGGTCTGGAAAGAAGCCCTCTTTGAGACATATTCGTGTCTTTGACTATGAGGCATATGCATATGTGTCGTTTGAAAAAAGATCTAAGTTGGAAAACAAAGTTGTAAAGTGTATTTTTATTGGCTATAGTGCAGGCATAAAAGGATACAAGCTTTGGAACCCTGAGACTGAGAAGGTTTTGTACAGCAAAAGCATTATCTTTCATGAGCTTCAGCCTTTTACATTAGATTTGCAGTCAGAGAAGAAATCAAAAAATGAAAAGGATGTAGCAGAAATTCCTCCAACACCAGATAAAGAGGAATTGAAAAATCAAAATGTACCTGATACTAAGGAAAGCTCAAGTAGCTCTGAAAGTTCTGAAGAAGATGAAGAACCACCTTAGCCTCAGCCTATGAGGAGGTCAACTCGTGAAATAAATCAACCTGATAGGTATGGGTTTTCTTTGATAGAGTCTACTTGTGCCTATGTTTTAATTTCTAGCACCGATGAACCTAGGACTGTGAAAGAGGCATTTAAAATGTCTGATTCAAACTCTTGGTTGGAAGCCATGAATGAAGAAATGACATCATTAGAAAAGAATGATACCTAGAGTTTGGTGCCATTTCCTAAAGGCAAAAAAGTTGTGGGCTGCAAATGGGTATTTAAAAAGAAAATTGGTCTGGATGGCAGTGTAGAAAAATATAAAGCGAGGTTGGTTGCAAAAGGATAGTCCCAGGTAGAGGGAATTGATTATGGAGAAATCTTTTCTCCTATAGCTAAGCTGACATCTATTAGATTTCTTTTGTCACTTGTAACAACGTATGACTTAGAGATTGAACAGATGGATGTGAAGACAACGTTTCTTCATGGTGATCTTGAAGAAGAAATTTATATGTCCCAGCCAGAGCACTTTGTGGAAAAAGGTAAAGAAAGACTGGTTTGCAAGTTGAAGAAATCTCTGTATGGTTTAAAATAGTCTCCTAGAATGTGGTACCAAAATTTTGAAACGTTTGTTTTATCATTGGGATTTGTAAGATCAAAATCTAATCATTGTGTATATTACAAAGCTAAAAGTGATCAAGTTCTTATTATTGCTCTCTATGTTGATTATATGTTGTTCATAGGCAATAGTAAGCTAATGATTTATGATCTTAAGTTTCAGTTATCTACAAAGTTTGAAATGAAAGATCTTGATACAACAAGGTATATTCTGGGAATGGAAATAACCAGGTATAGGAAGAATAGAAAACTTTGGCTCAGTCAGAGTAAGTATATCAAAACTATTCTAGAGAGATTTTGCATGACTGATTCCAAGCAGCTAGTTGTTCCAATTTTGCAGGGAACAAAGCTATCTATTGAAGATTGTCCAAAATCTCCTACTGAGATGGAAGACATGACCAGTGTGCCTTATGCTAGTGCAGTTGGTAGCCTTATGCATGTAATGGTCTATACAAGGCCAAACATTGCCCAAGCAGTGGGAGTACTTAGTTGGTTTATGGCTAATCCTGGAAGGACACATTGGGATGTTGTGAAGATAGTGGTTAGATATCTGAAGGGCACTTTAGACTATGCTTTGTGTTACCATGGCAACTTGGTTGAATCACAGAGGACTCTCAGTATTCGAGGTTATGTGGATTATGATTGGGCAAGGGATATTGACAGCAAGAGATCCACCAGTGGATATATTTTCATGATGAATGGTGGTGCAGTGAGTTGGATGAGCAAGCGACAGGCTGTAGTCACTTTGTCCACTATAGAGGCAGAATACATGGCAGCTACACATGCCTATAAAGAAGCAATCTGGTTAAAAAATTTGTGTTCTAACATTGGTTTTGATGCAGGAAAAATTACTATTTATTGTGACAGTTAGAGTGCTATATGTTTGGCAAAAAATCCTACTTTCCATGCCAGGATGAAACATATAGATGTACAGTATCATTTTGTACGGGATATGGTGGAGGATTGGAAGGTCTCTTTGGAGAAAGTGGATACTCTGGAGAATGTTGCACATGCATTGATGAAGCCTATGAGCACAAACAAATACAAGTGGTGTATTAGTTCGATGGGCCTCTTGGCCCATGAATTTCAGTAGTTTTATTATGGTCTGGAGGTGTCAGTAAGATCTTCGTCAAGTGGGAGATTGTTGGAATAGGTGCCTCAATCCTTACTAGCATATAACTCCAGAAGGGAAAATTCATTTTGACATTATTGATGTCTAGCCGAGTAGCTGTTCTGAATCTTGTTGAAATGCCCTAGTCACTATGACTTGGTTTCGGTCTTGCCGAATAGACCTATCGTTATGACATGGAGACTCGGCAAGATCTCTCACTGACTGTTGTTTCTCTCGCCGATGGTTATTCACTCGCAGTTATCGAGGAGACTTGGTTGTCGATATGTAGTCTTGCCGATATGAAATGTCTCACTGAGTTGCTATTGGGTGTCCATCGGATGTTGGAGGGACTCATAGCGACTGGGGTCATCGATGTAACCTTTTGTTTCGGTATGATGTCCCAGTGATCGATGAAGGTCTCGCCTACAAGGATATACTTGGTTCTTTTGCTGTGATAAAAGACTTCGGTGTGAATTCTTGGCGACTTGGAGAGTCTTGCCGATAGTCTTTAGGATGACATGTTGTGTTTGCTGAGATGTCTTGGCGAAAGTCAAATGTCTTGCCGACTTGGTATGACATGTTTACTCGGTGTAACCTCTTGGCGAGTGGTAAAGTCTTGCCAATGGAAAAGTTGAAGTCGTTGTGACTTGTGAGCATCAGTATGAGTCTTGTCGATGAGGAATCTCTTGCCAATAGAAATGCGATGGATGTTGGTGATGTCGGTATGACTTGTGGCATTCACTATATCTCTTGCCGACTGTTGGGACTTACGCCGATATCGATATGAAGCCATTGAGCATTGGTGAGAGACTTCTTGTGTCTCACCGACATGTGAACTCAGTTGAATGTTCCTTTGACCATTTGACTTTCCTATGTGGCATCTCATGGAACAATCAGAGGAAGCGAAATTCAAATGGTTGGCGGTTAGATTTTTGCAATAGCTGCAACGTTGGAGTTGAACTGTATGCAAGGAAAAATTCTTCAATGGGATGGAAAATTTCTACGATGGGTAATGGCAGATAAGGATGAACAGAGGAGAAAAATTAGGATGTGATAAGATTTAAAGGAGAGCATTCTGAGTTTGAATTGTGTATCGGATTGTTCAGAGAAATTTATGTAAGAGATTGAACAGTGAATGAAACTACTATGAACTAATACCAGAGAGGGGTAAGTGCACCAAGATGGTCTCACTTTTGTGGCCAAACAAGAAAAAAAAGCAATAACGCGTTCGCGTTATGACTTTTTAAAAGAAAAAAAAAAAAGCAAATCCAAATATCATTTCTCATTTCGTTTTTTCTTTGTTTTAGCTCCACCCGCAGCCAAAAACCTTGTTATACGCGCTCGCGTTCTTGGAGAGGTGATTTCTTCAAAATTCATCAAGAGCAATTGGATTTCTTCACAAATATGGCGCCACGACGATGAAGAGATGCAAGAGGTAAGTATTGTTTGGTATTTGTTTTGAATTTGTTAGTTTTAAATTGATTTTTGTTTTGTTTTAGTTTAGAAATGAATGTTTTTAATTTGTAGGAAATCCTCAGCAAGAGGAGGAAAATCCTCCGGCTAAAATCAGCCTCTGCTCTAGGCCTTTCCTTGCATAAGACCTCCTTAGTGCTGCTTCACCAGTAATAACCTATGGGTCCCTACTCCTTGACTATGTGCCCCTTTTGGTTTGTTTGACCAACCCGTCTTCTATCACAAACTCAACCACCGAGTCCACCTTGGTTCATTGCCTGTCTTCCTTAGCCTTTACACTATACTACAGGGTAATCTTCCCTCAACACTCCATGGCTCTTGCGGGGGTAGTGATAGGGTATTAAAAGGCTTCAAACTGTCCTCCAAAGGTGTTTGAACAACCTCCAAGACTTCAACTTCCCATCGCTCTCACCAATCCTTTAGCTAGGGTTTGAAAGGCTAGTAGCCCTTAAGCCCCTATTAGGTCTCCTTCACCTACAAAATAGGTTAGAACTCACAAATCTCAAAGGACTTCCCACTCTTTTTCCAAGGTTCTTGGTTCACATGGACAACACTCAAAGATTCTTGAGGTCTCAGCCTTCCACTGTCCGTACAAAGCTCAAACATGAAATGGAGCAAAAACTAGGGTTTTAAGCCTTCCCTTGATAGTTAGCAAACTTCCAATTTGTTTACACACCAAATGGACAGATGGAGCCTCCTCCTTCATGTAGTAACAAGGTAACACACCACCCTACCTCCTCCAAGAATAAAATCCTCAATGGCTTAGCACCCCTACAAGATTTGTGACCTGCACAACAAGTTTTTCCTAGCCGGACCTGCACTGGCTCGCCTAGGGCATCACTTTGCTAGCAACTCCTGCACTCAAACAAAACCTACCAACTAACATATGTACAAGCATGGTGTCTAGGAACTATTTCCAAAAGGCCATACGGTTTGTACGGTGGAAAAGTGCTCTAGCACCCCATTTACTC
>VDFB02181542.1:0-11296 GCA_007258455.2 Sequoia sempervirens | reverse complement strand
AATTTGCATGCGTACAAATCATTAAACTAATCTATACATACATACATATACAAATTTCAAAATTTAAGAGCTATTATGCAAATTTTTAATACATGCACATACATACTAAACAATAAACTTGAAACATTCACAAAATCTCATTTTATGTTTAACACACACACACACACACACACACATATATATATTACAATTTTTCAGCATGAGAAATCATGATCTAGTAGATAGTCATAAAATATATACTATTATATACTATTCATTATAAGTTCATAAATTCCACCCTCAAATCTCACAAACCATGTCACAAAATATCCATATAGAACCAAAATCATAAATTCATGTCACTAAAAAATATGTCCATTTGGAACCAATTTATAAATTATCATTAATAAAATATCCATCGTTTCACCAAATTTATAAATTCATAACTATTTAAGATCATTGTTTTAATTTATAAACTATTATGGCTTCACATAGATCTTCATTTCTTTGTGTTTTCCTTTTCAAAATCAGGAGTTCTCCTCTCCTCTAGCCATTGTCAATGCTCATCTATGATCCCATCCATAGCCTTGACAACATCAACAAGGGTTTGCATCCTAGATGCAAACATCCTCACAGGAGGTGCGACACATTCTTCATTTTGAATAATGTTGATTTGATCTTGGATGGTTCTAGCAGAAGCATTGATTTGTGCTTGCAAACGAGCATGCTCATTGATTTCGTGGTGGAGGTGGGGGGGTGATGAGGGGTGGAGCGGGGCTGGGAGGTGGAGGTGAAGGTGTTGGACATGGATGGCGGAGGTGACGCTAATTGTTATTGAATGGATCCATGTGATCTTTAAGATATGAGTGAACCTGCATTAGATTTGTAATTTCCAAGATGTAAGATACACGTTTAGGAAATACCTTTTAAACCATTCACAATATAAATGGCCTTAAATAATTGAATACAAATGATAAAATTATATGTGTGCTCCTCATTTATATGTTCAAGGCACATGTCATTTGAATGGAAAATACAATTAACTATTGATATTTCGTATAATCTTACAGATCTTATTATTGTTAAATTTTGGTTGGGCCTTGGGCAACTTTGATCACCTCCAAATTTTAAGAATCCTTTCTTTGGATCCCCTTCTTTAAGAAATGTCATATGGAACCCCAAGAAAATAATAGAATTACCATTTAGGTGACAGATGGCTTAAGTGATTTGCACGCTCTGGTGAGGTCCTAGGAGAAATGGCATGGCTCAAATGAATAAAAATTTGGTGAAGTTTCCAAGCAAACTTAAATTTCATTAAGAGCCTTTAAAGAAAAAATGATGGCTTTAGGGTTTAGGGTTAGGACTTTTCAGGTTTTAGTGCCTAGGGGTAATAGATAGCTTAAGGATCTACACGCAACAACATCCCAGGAAACAAATTGGCTATTTGTGCATAAGTAATGAAATTTGGTGGAGTTGCCTAAGGCAATCACTTCATTAAGGTTTCCAAGAAAAACCGATGGCTTTAGGGTTTTACTTGCCTAGGACTTTAGAGTTTAGGTTTTATGGATTTAGGATAACTTAAGGGGATATATGTAGTAAGATCTTAGGAAAAAATTACATGGCATAAGGGAATGAAATTTGGTGGTGTTGCCTAAGGCAACCAAATTTCATTAAGAGCCTAAGAAAAAATGATGGCTTTAGGGTTTAAGGTTTAGACTTTAGAGTTTAGGGTTTAGGGTAATAGGATAACTTAAGGGGATGTACATGTAGTAAGATCCTAGGACAAAATTACATGGCATAAGGGAATGAAATATGGCAGATTTTCCTAAGACAACCAAATTTCACTTTATGGTGTTGGGTAGGACAAAATGAATGGTTTAGTGTTTAGGGTTTAGATTTTAGAGTTCAGAGTTTAGGGTTTACAAAACTTAGGGTAAAGTTTTGGTGCCCCTTGAAATATTTAATGAACTTGCAAGTTAGTGAAGAACATTTTCTTGTGGAATAGTTGATTGAGATCTACTCTTGTTTCAACTGACCAACCTAGATCATGAAATTTCATTCATATTATAATCTTGCACGATCTTATTATTGTTAAATTTGGTTGCCTTGGGAAACTTCACCAAATTTTAAGAACTTATTTGATCCCTTTAAGAAATTTGTCATATTGGGACCCCTTAAGAAATTGATTTATGATTTAAGGTGATAGGATGGCTTAAGGGGATCTAGATGTCTAGTGAGGTCCAAATTTAGTTATACTATAGCCTCGTTGGTTCCATCTAGCTCTGGGTCAAAAGTGTTTACCCCTCTAATAAAAAAAAGTTAACATGATGTTAAAAAAGAATCAATCTATACATATCACAAAAATAACAATAATCTTAAATGTAACCCATACTCTAACAATAATAGAATGCTAAATGATCCCCACCCCTAACCATATCCTAATTGAATTGCAAACCTAATTGAAACTTAATTAAATTATAACCTTTACTAGGTAATCTTAAATGTATTCCTATATTATATTATATTTAAATTAATTTATATTTGTATTATAATTATATTAATATTTATTATATATTCTTAATTGTAACCTAACTATTTACTACAAACCTAATTGAATCTTAAGCCTAATCCTCATTAAAACCCCAAGTAAATTGTAACATTACCTATCCTTAATTGTAATCTTATATTATATTTTATGATATTAAATATTTATATTATTTAATATATTATATAAAATATAATATATTAAATAATATAAATATTTAATTATATTTCTTTTATATGAATCATCCTCCTAGATCTCTAAATTGTAATAATAGCATGTAGTTCCTCCAAACTATCATCATGTACCTCCTCCCTTTCCCATGTAATAGGTGTACCTTATAGGTGTTAAATGGTTCCATCTTGGTCTCCTTATTGATGCATTTCTATCCTTCCACATAAATCTATATAGTATCAAAATATAGGTAATTTTATGGTTATTGAATCTCTCTTAATTGCTAAAGAATCCATTATGATTGAGGATGGGTGGATTATTATCTAGGATCACATCTTAAAATTCCTATAGAGGTCATGTGGTATGTTTTTCTTAATACATATATTCCCATACAAACCTCTTTCCATGTATTATCAACTCGCCTATATGATAGACACCTTCCTAGATTTAAATTTCATACGATATATATGTACCCAAGTGTTTCCAATTGGAATTGTTATAATTATACTTTTATGGCATTCTAGATATTCAAAATAGTTTTCATAAATCTACCAAATAGACCCATTCTTGACATTGAACCTACATAATTTTAGGTATGTCCAATGAAAGATTAGGGTCTAGGGTTCATAAAATTCAAATGCTTTAGTGTTGAGG
This sequence comes from Sequoia sempervirens, assembly GCA_007258455.2. Lineage (NCBI taxonomy): Eukaryota > Viridiplantae > Streptophyta > Pinopsida > Cupressales > Cupressaceae > Sequoia > Sequoia sempervirens. The sequence goes on along the minus strand of VDFB02181542.1, from coordinate 7,947 downwards.
GTTTAGATTTTACAATTTAGGGTCTAGGGTTTAGCAAAACTTAGGGTGAAGTTTGGGTGGCCCTTGGCATAATTTAGACTTGCAAGTTAGTGCCAATTGGAATCGATTGTACGCACTTAGATTTACAAATTTGCTAACTAAATTTGCAAACAAACATCAAGATAAACTTCATGAATTTTAACTATTCTTTAACATATTGTTTTATAATATAATTATAATTCTACTACGAAAACCTAATTTTAATATATATCATTTTTTCCATACAAAGCAAATAAAAATTTTAAAACATTTAAGCAATGCTAATGATTTTTTTAGCTCGAATTACCTAGTTTTCTAAAATCAAAATGATTTGTCTGACTCCAATTTATAGGTTTTTAACAATTTTTTTGTTCCAATTCAATTTAGGGTTTCCACTTCTAAAACAATTAGTTTTAATGCAATTTTTTCATTTCAATGCAAACTAGGGTTTTCAAATTCAATTTTTTTCGTTTGATTTGAATTCAAGGTTTCAAAAAGCTTGTTTTGGATTTGTAAATGCAATGCTTTTATTTCATTTCGATTTCTAGGGTTTTGAAATGCAATTTTTTTTGTTTTGTTTCAATTAGGATTTTGAAATTCAATTTTTTTGGGTTTAATCGAACAATTTAGGTTTCAAAAGTTAAATTTTGTTTCTAAAACACAATTCAAGGTTTTTTTTTTCATTTTTATTAAAAAACATTTAGGTTTCATTGCATTTTTTCGTCTATTTTTACAATTATTCAATTCTACTATAACAATTAAAAAAATGCTTAGAACGTGAAATAAATTAAAAAAAACATGCTAAATTAACTTATTTTTTTCAAAATTTCAATTCAAAATAGAAAAATGCAAAACATGGCGAAGCGTACCAGAGCTAATCGTGGGGTCGCTATCACCAATAATGGGTCCCATCAACCGAAGCAAAGGAAAACTATTAAAAAAAAAATACCAAGATAAACGATCCTCGATGAACGGGGATCCTCAAGTATTTATAAATCTGGGGATCCCGCAGTTTTATAAATCTAGATCCCGCTTCTTATAAATCGATCCCGTTTCTATTTCCATTGGTTCGTATTCTATGGGAAACGGGATCCCGATTTTTAAAAAGCGGGATCCCATTTCGTCTCAGGCTCGGGATCCCGAACCATAATGGGATCCCAATTTTTAAAAATCGGGATCCCGTTTATTTAAATCGGGATCCCGTTTCCTCAATGCCAATTTCAATTTTGCCGCGCAAAAACTTCCACATTGCGGACTCCTTGTGCACTTACCCTTAGTTTCAAAATTACATCAAAATCATCATTTTCATATTTTGACATATTAGAATCAATCAATTATTGCATCCTAGCTCTAAAAAATTGCATTCAAAATTGTAAAAAAAATCCATTATTGTTTTCTTACTCACATGTTGAATCATATTGGCATAAATTCAACAAATTCTAAAAAAAATTCACTGTTTAACTTGTTTGCAAGTAGAACCATAATCCTTTAGTAGTGCCTTACATAGTCAAAATTTGAAATTTCAAACACCTTTCCTAGGACTCAAACACCCTTGGGAGCCTTTGTCCTACTACTAGTGGCTCAAAAAAAAATTTGCACAGATCTTTGCCTTTGTATTTTCAGTCTATTTCTCCCCGTTGATGTTTGATTTGAATTTCTGAAAAGGAAAGGCGACATTTCTCTTAATTTGTTATATAATTGGGATTTTTTTTGTATTTCAAGAGGACAATTATTTACATCATGTTCTCATTGCAAAAATATTGTGTTATCAAAATTCATGATCTATTGTTAGATCTTGTTAAGCATTTTAAAGATTTTTTATTACAAGCATGTCACAATGAGTTTATTTCCCCTCTTTTTTTGTTTTTCATTGATCCATCTCCCACTATATCTCCTATGTGTGAGGTTATCTTGGTGCAAGAGAATGAAATCATTAAAAAATCATGTTTGTTCTTCTCTTGATATCTCTCCTATGTGTGCAAAAGGTATCTTGGTGTTAGAAGATCTAATCATTGAGCATCATGAGAATATTTTTTGTTTCTCTCCCCCTACCTCTCCTACTTGGGAAGATATTGTTTGAAAAGAAGATGAAATCATTGATACATTTATGGATTGCATAGATGAAGATACTAAGGTGACATTATATTCCCCCTTGATAGAAGATCATCAACAAGAAGTTAAATCTGTTGAACATTACTAGAGACTAAGAGGGGGGGGGTGAATTAGTCCACACAAAAAAAAACCCCTTCCAAAACTTGAAACTTTTAGCACAACTCAAAAATACTTTAGAAGATAAAGATAGAACTTCAAGGAGAGCAATAACATGGAAGAATATAGCAATTTGAATCTTTAATAACTTCACCAAACTTTACCAATGAAAGATATAACAATAATCAAAACTGTAGCAAAGGAAAGGAAACTAAGAAGACACACATGTACAAGGAGAGCACCATATTTACGTGGAAAAACCAATGAGGGAAAAACCATTATGAGAATTAACTCACAATATAAGACTCACTACTAAAAAGACTTGCAAGAAGGCTCATTTCCTTAAAGAAAGATACAAAAGATTTGCTTATTTGAATAAAACATGACTTTGGGAGCAAGATGCGAGGACCTTATGAGATAAACTATTTGAGTACGACACAATATGATTTAGAGAGAATTACAATGATTTTCCAACACAACACTATTTATTGAAGGGTTACAACATAATTGATCTTTCCTTTCACAATATTTAGCACTATCTCTATTGGATATTTAATATAATTCACACACAAACTTCTTTGCACTTGTACACATCTCCATCTTGTTGCATTTGAAATGATCTTACATCTATATCCACCACAACACTTCAATTCTTCAATTAGGTTGGCTAGGAAGAGAATAAACAACAAATTCAAATGGTTGTCCACCAAAAACATAATCTGGTCCTATTATGAAGATAGAGAGGACCAAAAAAACTCTTAACACTTCTTTCAATGTGATCCAAAACCATTTACATGTAGGCCCACATCAACCTAAGTTGACATTGAGGAAACCTGTGGATGAAACATTGAAGCGCATAACCAATCATCCCATAAACACTCTTTCAATTGAAATTACTTGATGCAATCCTAAACATGATAAGTCAAGACCCAAATCTATCATTACACATCTTTCATTGTTGGCACAACCCTCCAAGCACATGGTCCAAGCAAAGGAACAAGCCTTGTCAGCCAAATATCCATAAAAGACTAAGAAAACCAACTCAAGACACAAGGTGACACTAAAGTGGCCAATTAGCAACATGCAGATCACATGGGGATGTTCCTTGAACATCCAAAAAGCACCTTCATACCTTTCTTTCATATTGGCATGCCATCTACAACCATCATAGATCAAATAGGTACAAAATACTTTATCCAGGAAGCACATAATGCATAGACATGAGATATAGCATTAACCTATCAGCTTGCAGACCACTTCAACACATGAGATTGGAAATAAGATATTGCATAAATGTTGAGAGCACATTCACCAAGTTGTAGAAGTAGAGACAGTACTACGGAGAAATACAAAGCTTTTCCCAGACCAGTTCAAACAACCATCAACATTGCCAACCTTCTGCAATTTATAGAATCCTCCTCAAAAATGCAAGTGACTTGAAAATGTAGGCGTGAAATGTCCATAGAACACTAACATTGACTACCAAACAACAAGACCAAAGGATCAACAACAGAGGAATGCAAAGCATTCTCTTGAAAATAATTCAATGTAACTTCATGAGCCAAAAACACTTAAGAAACTTATGGAGGCTAGAATTTTCTTTCAACAAAACATAATTCATTAGGAATATCAAGAGAAAGTGTAAGACATCCTATAGACCTTCAACAACATCTCTCCATAATTATTCATTCTTCTAATCCTCATCTTAATAGATATCATTTTGAAATCAACTATGTTGACAATAATAATGCATTATATGAATATCAACAATACTTCTTTGATAATGCATGACATCCAACCATGAAATTTGTCAACAATGTTAGCCTAAATTGAATATAACAATGATAACCAGTGGCAAGGACTAACCACCTTCTATAATAAATAATGTTGACACAAATGACAATCACACATAGCAATCTTTGACATGAGAGACAATAAAAAAATAGTGTTGACAAGAAAGATAACAAATGTTAACAATCTCCTTAGTGTCGACATCAATGACAACAACTTCCAATAATATCCCCCTTTGGCATTGATGGAAACACACACTGTTCACTCTCCCCCTTTGACATCAAGTACAAAGGGCCATATATGTCTATATAAAGCAACGACACCTATTCTAACTTTACAGACAAAGGGAAAAATTATATTCTATTGAAACAATAGCACATACCCCCCCTTTGAATAGAAACACAACTTCTTCAATCAACTAATTCACAACAACTGCACAAATTCTTCAAGACACCCCTTTTCTACAAGCTCCCCCTGAGAGGTAGCACTCATCAATCCAAGGAAATAGATATGTCATCAATTTATCTCCCTAGAAAAAAGCACCATTAATGCATCTAGTTAGAACGAGGAGGGGCAATAACCCCTAATTTCTATCAAAGATACTCAAAAGTATCCTTTGAAAGTTCGTTAGTGAATATGTCTACAATCTGGTCCTTGGTAGGCACATACTCCTCTTTGACTTCATGTTCTGCAACCTTCTCTCTTAGAAAGTGATACTATATTGAAATGTGTTTTGTTCTTGAATGCAATACTAGATTCTTGGAAATATTGATAACACTTTTATTATCACATAGTATAGGAATAGGTTCATCATACACCACCTTCACATCATTCAAAGTTTGCTTCATCCAAAGCACTTGAGTGCAACAAGATGCTGCAACAATATATTTTTCTTCTATTTTGGAAAAAGACATTGAATCTCTCTTTTTACTAAACCATGAGACCAATCTGTCTCCCAAAAAGAATGCACTTCCACTTGTACTCCTCTGATCATCAACACAACCTGCCCAATTAGTATTAGTATAGGCACTCAAAGAGAAATTTTGATCCTTTTTATATCATAGGCCATAATTCTAAGTTCCCTTCAAGTATCTAAAAACTACTTTCATATATTTCTCATGAGATTACTTAGGATTGGCTTGAAGTATGACAACCAAACAATCTTAAAATACACTAGGATATGTAAATTGTCCACATAGGCTCATATGACTAAACTAGTATATGCATCAACTGGCATAGGTACACAAACATATGTTCTGAAGAAAACATAGGTATTGTGTCATATTGCTATTAAAATAGAACCTTGCAACTTTCCAATACATCTCATATAATAAGATAACATGCACTGGACATGTCCACAGATATGTATGGACAAAACTTTGCTTTTGAAAGAATACAAAGCATTCCAACAAGCCTTCAACAATTCTTCACTATGCTAGTTTGGAACATAGTCACTAATATCTTTTATTTTAGAAGGTATAAAGGCTTGAGAGCTTGGATATAATACCTTCACAACTTAACTTCTAGACCACATGACAAAACCCTTTTATGTAGAGAGGAGCGGACCAAAACACCTTGACTTCACCAAAGAGAATGCACTGTGAATGCCTTATACTTTTGAGACTTTATCTTTATGTGTGGTACACCAAACTGGAATGAAATCAATCAGAACAAGTGTACCTACCTTCTCACACCATCTACCTTCTTTGGGATCTTCAATGAAGATTCATTTATGCACAAAATATTTGCATACCGACTAATCTTATTCAAATCATCTTTCATGCTAAAATCTTCAACACCTTTTCTTTTCAGTGGGAAAAAGATTCTACAAGAGAAATCTCCCCTTGAGATAATGCTCTATCTCAGTTTGTCTTAGAATCTTGTGCAAAGTGCATACATGTGGTATCATCCTTCTTCTCATGGTCTTCTTTTTAGACCTTTTCATTTCCCTTCTTTTTCTAATCATGGTAGTCAACCTTTTTTTTGAACTGGTGGCTTAGTAAATCCAATTTTGTAGTAGTTTTCTTTATGCCCCATATTATTACATCTATATCATACAATGTTGTGCTTTGGAACAAGGTTGTTCCTTATCATCTTAGATATTCACTTATTAGCTTTGTGACTATAATTGTTGCAGGCATGGAAATATCCATGAAATAGGACAACATTGTTTTTTGAGGTATGAAAGACCTTCTACCCATGTTATTTTTCCTCCTTTGTCTAACTCTACAATCAACAACCTTATGCCCAAAAATACTGCAAGAAAAATAGTAATTTTGGAAGGGTTGATTGAACCTTGAAGGAACATGTTGTTTTGTAGATGGAGGACTTCCTTTTTGATTCCAATTAGGATTGGATCCATTTTCTTTCTTTCCATTCTGAGTATTGTTTACATTTCTAGAGGCTTCTTAGAATCTTTAGTGCAAAAAATTTCTTCTCTTGTTTTAGTCTTTTCATTTTTTTTTGATCTATCAGGGCTAGACTTCTCTCCTTTGAAAATTTATTCCTTTTCTCTTTTCAAAACATTCCTTATAGTGAAAATTTCCTCCTCAAGATTTAAACATTCAATTGTTTTGTCATTGAGATTATCATTCAAACAATATTAAATTCTCTTACCTTCTTCAACCTTTACTTTCAAGTTAGAGATCACACCTTCTGCCTCTTTTAATTTTATTTCACATACCTTGCCTTTTTCTGCTTCGATTTTTAATTTTTCAATCTCTTCTTTTGACTTTGCAAGTAGGCTTTCATATTTTTTATTTTGTCCCCTTGCTTCATTCAGGTCTTCCAAAGTAGACCAAAGTTTTCCTTCAAAGTCCATTCCCTAATCATCTGAATTGAAGTCCCAAACTTTAGGTTCCATAGATTCTAGATCCGGATCAGAGGAAAACATGTATTCATCGCTCAAGGAGTGGAACTCCTTACATTTCTCAACATTATACTTTCTATCAATATTATTGAAATCCATAATGATAGTTTCATCATTTGAATCATTCCCCTCATCCTCAAAGGAACCACTACTTTCTTTGGAATAGAGACCTTTCTTAACCTTGTCTCTTTAATTGCTCTCATTTAATTCTTTGTAAGTACATTTAGAGGAAAAATGACCTATTCTTCCATAATTGAAACATTTGAATGTAACTTAATTTTGTATTTTTCGGCGCCTTTCTTCAGTCTTATCACAAAGTTTGATTCAATTTCATCAAGTTAATCAATTTGATCAACAACTTCATCTTCAATATTTTTGTTAACCATCTTGACCAAACTCTCTCATCTCAAAGGCAGTAAGAGTACCAAACATTTCATCAACTGAATACTAATCCAAGTCTTTAGATTCTTTAATGGTAGACACTTTATGACTGTAATATTTTCGAAGGGAACCTTCTTTATAATTTCACTGTCTTTTACTTCTCCACCAAGTCCAAAGATGCCAAAGATAATTTCTTTTACCCAAAGCATATAACTTGCAATGTCTTCATCTTCAGTCATGTTTAGAGTCTCAAATCTACTTTTGAAGATCTGCATCTTAGCTTGCTTCGCTTTAGTGTCTCCTTCATAGATGCTACTAAGCTTTTCCCAAAAATATTTGGTAGAATTACAATTCATCACTTTCAAAAGTTTTGAATCAACCAACCCACACAAGATAACATTCTTGGCTTTGGAATTGCATTCATACAATTTGATTTCATTTGGATCTATAAGAGGTGTGGTTGGAGCAATGTAACCACTTTTTACTTATTATCATACCCCAAGCCCAAGAGAGTTTAAGTATCCTTCAATTCTCATTTTTTGGAAGGAGTAATTAGTTGTATGAACCATCGTGTCATCCATATCTTTTTCTTAAGCTATTAAGCTTCTACAAAGGAACTTGGCTTTGATACCAATTGTTGAACACTACTAGAGACTGAGAGGGGGGTGAATCAGTATAGA
>VDFB02181541.1:0-13930 GCA_007258455.2 Sequoia sempervirens | reverse complement strand
ATGTCACAGCAGCCTAATGTGCCATACTTAGACATACCTAAATTGGAATACAAAACAAGAGATAAGAAAAAACAAAAAGCAAGAGATATAGGTGAATGGCCTTCTGCAGTCAAGGAGACACAATTAGAACTTTTTTACACTTTGATCATGATGATGATAGTAATGGAATCTGTAGAGGAGCATTAATGGGTTCCGTTGTAGCAGTTCCATCAAGTACTGGAAAATTCAAGTCGAATACTGCCTATTACAGATTTTAAGGATTGCCACATTGTTCCTGCAATTTCATCCACTTGGTTATTTGCCATTTCTCACCCTCTGTCAAACTCTTGAACATCTTTAGCAAGAATTTCTACAAGCCAGAGAGGGAGGAAAAAAATGTAGATAGGAAATAGGACATTTTGTTGCAATGCCATATACATAAATAAATGAAAGAAGACGACAGGTACTATGTTTCACATCCATAGCTAGTTGCTATGCAATGTGCATATGCCTTCCTATAATATTGAGTTTCAATTGGTGGTAGTATACATTATGTTTGAGTAGCAATTGCCAACCAGGGGGCTTCTGTTATTTTCCCTGTATCCTAACACCATGTACTATAGAGATATTGTGCATAATACATGATGCTATTAAGAATAATGCCATGTCTCACTTATAATGTGCCTTTTCTGTGGCTCTCTGGCTTCTGTTATTAGCATCGTTGTTTGAGACTAAGTGCTTTATACATACTACAGATTAAGAATTGTTTCTCTTAATTTCCTCGCCATGTTACAACATTATGACATGCAGCACTGAACACAGGGAGCATGTGTACCGAGTTTTGAAACTGGATCATCCTTGCAATAAGCACCTTCTATAATAAATAGACCACACCCACACATTCAAAGACTTTAGGCCAATGTCATTTTTATTTCTTTTGGAAATACTGGCACATGGTTGAAAAGAACTTGATTCCAGGAATGGAGGATACCTGGGCCCTGAACGACCTGTTTTGTTCTTAAAGAATTCAATACCAAATTTTTTGCCTAATCCTAATGAGTCATGAACCAAAATGCAAGATAATTTTGTTATTTTTTGGGCCAATCTCACCATCGTATGAATCATACCAGTTATCTCAAAGAAAATCCTAAAGAATTTAAATTCAGAGAAATAAGCCAACTCTGTTAAGATAAGGCTATTGCTGGATGAGGTTATACTTGCCCATGAACTTATTCACTAAATCAAAAAAGGTGATCAATATATAATTATCAAGCTCAACATTGCTAGATTCTATTACTGGGTCAAAAGCATTGTTTCTCCAAGTTTCTAGGATGGGAGAACACAGTTTCAGGGATGGCAAAAACTTTCCCAGATTTTTGGGGGCAGTGAGGAGATGGCTATTTAAATAACTTGAACAAACTAAAAGTAGCCAAAATTTTATGAAGTAAATACAAACTGCTGAAAGTACAATGAATCCTCCCGCTTCTAGCTTTTAAAGGGTTTTAGCAATTTTCTTAAAATGTTACCTTTTTATAGTTTTTATGCATCAAATGGCAGAGACTGTCCAGTCCTAAATGGGGCATCCCCTCCTCATCCCCTATCCTTGAGATGTCACCCAAACCCTTGGGATACATTCCCATGGAATGCTAGTTATAAGGTTTTTTCTTGTTGAGGTACTTTGCAGATTCAATTTCTCAATATATTAGCGCAAATTGTTAAATTATTGAATACTTCATTCAGCACCCATAAATTTTCATTTTTGTTTAATGGTCACCAATAGGTTTCTTCGCTTTCCACAAAACCCTGAGGCAAAGAGATCTAATCTCACTCTACCTCACTATTCGAATGGATTAGGTATCAATTCAGAATCAGGAAACTGATGAAATTAAGCAATTTGAAAGAAGCAATTTGAAAGGGCTCGAGTTGACTTCAAATGTGTTCCTTATACCCTGCGATTCCCTAGGCCTATTTCTTTCTTAAGTGTAATTCTTGAAAAGGACCCTCTATGAACAAGTTTTTGTTGTCAACTTAACACACAAATAAGAATTTGACGATATTCTGAGATTTTAACATGTTAATTATCCAAGTAAGTATTTAGGGATTCTGCAGTACAACAGCAGGAACTCTTTGGAACTATAGCAAGCGGCAACTACTGATCAATAGATTTCACAGAATAATGGAGGGATGGAAAGGGATGTGGCTTTTTTTTGGTATGTATGGGGGATCGAGAGAAATTATAGTAATGTCCACGAACAACCAAAAGTAGGTAAATGGGACTCAAGAGTACATCAGTTTACAATAGAAAGTTCTAATAAGAGAAACCTAGAGGCCCCACAAAGGGAAGAACAAAAACAAAGAAAAATAAAACTATAGGGGATTACCAACACAAGTGGTCAAGAAACTAGTACAAATAGCCAAAAAGGGAACCAAAAAGTTGAGGAATAATATAGAGGTAGTAAAGTCTCATCAAGTATCACAGTCTGGGCCAAAAATGGTTAAGTCACTGGCATACACATTGATCATTGTGAAGCGACCAATACAAGATCTAATAATACTCATCTGGGAGTGCAGAAGCCCAGGGCAGTTGAGCAAGGTACTACCCCTAGGATAACACCTAGCATCCCAGGCCGAAGTAACTCCAATAATAGTGAAAAAGTTTGTAATATGTGTTTGCCCTTGTGGCTGGAGGGGTTGCCAGGGAGGAGTAGATCCATGCCATCAAGAAGGAACCAAACCACACCATTAGGAAGAAGCATAATCACAATACTGAGTGGGAACATGCTGGGGTAAAAGTTGTGAGAGAGACCATCTCACAAGTCTATCCATGCCCACATGAGAAATAACGGTATCCAAAGGTCTTTTAGAGCTGTTCTCCTAGATGCTTTGGAAGGAGGTGATCAACCTGGAGGCTCTAGAATCCCTAGAGATCCCATGTAAAGATCTACAATGAAGGGTGACAACCTCCTAAGATAAAGGGAAAAGCACTACTAATCTGGATATCTAAAATGGTAGAGAGATTGTTGCCTAAGTTCAGTTAGAGGGCAATAGTATCACCCCCAAATCTCATAGTAAATGGGGCATTTGAAGATGAAATGTTCCTCAATGTCTTTCTCCTTAAGGGAAAAAAGACAGTAGATCCAGTCCGGGCGAGGAATATGATGATTTGTCTCAACTCGTAAGTTGGTGGGAACACACCCTCAATTGGCCAAGGAGAAACCTCAAGACATGTGACCAATGACGTTGAAGATATATCATGATGCACCAACATTGCAAGTTCAATAACATCAAGAACATAGATGAATCGTTTAAGTAATGCTAGTATTCCAATCTGTGGTGCTATTTTTGTTTGCAGAAGTTTTCTAGTCTAAATCTGTCATTGAGACTAGCTATGGAAGCCAGCCTCCAAGATTTGAGGCCTTCTCTTGGCGCACCTCTACACAGGGAAAATGTAATATTTTCATTTTATTATAATATGTTTTATTTACCAAAAAAAGATAATATGTGCATGAAACGTGTGCTCTAGATATTGAACATTGTGTGTTTGTTTCAAATCATGCTTTTCCATACTATATTATTGATAGGTGTATGTAGATAAAATATTATTTCACAATGATGCACATCTAATTTTAATGCTCTTCTGTGTTTTCTAGATTTTCATAAAACATACTTTATTTACCTTGAACTTTACTCTCCATCCCATTTTCCTAGTTGTTGTACCCAAAATAATTTTTTGGCATTATGCTTAAATTGAGCTAAATCTTGTTAAAATGCCATCAAAAGTCTATTTTTATGTCAAACCAAACATAGGGTCTTTGTGGGTTTCTGTCAAGGAACACGTGCAAAATTCTGAAAATTTGAGAATTAGGGTTTTACGCCCCTATTTTCAGGGTAACCCCCGAAAATAGGACCTTCCCGGAAATGATTGAAAATGATTTTGATAGGATTAAATGACTTCACGATCACATTGGTCAAGTCAGAATCATCAAAAGACACGTTTTACTCTGGTGGGTCTATTTTTGTTTTTCAGGAACAAAGTTAGGAGCTCCACAACCATTAATGGCAGATTGGCCAGTACTAGGTGCTGAAAGCTAAGCCTCAAAAGCTTCAACGATGCAACCATGGCGAAAAAGATCTAAAAAGATGTTGTTTGATGAAGGAGATTCCTGAAACCCAAAAAGGTCAAAATTTGACTAACTCTGGAAACGTTACGAAGGAGAGATCAATTCATGATGTTGAAAAGAGCCTTTTTCAGACAGGGGCGCCCTTGATTCTTAAGGGTCAAATGCAACCTGTTGAATCATCCTAGGTAGTCATCCTCAGCGTTCGCTTGCTGGCTCGACAACGAAACAAAGAGCAGGATCATCTGATGAGTTGATCACCAGCAGTTGTCGACAAAGCGAAAAGAGGCAGTTGACAAAGTATCAATAAATGGTCGTTGAATGTGAAGATCAAGGTGAACAAGCACCCTTTCCAAGGAAAGGCACCCTTCTTTTTGGAACTCCAAATGATATCAGATACCTAAAGGCCTCCCAAGACAATTTGCTCAGTCAGGGTCAATCTCGACAACATAATCATCAGTGCGAGCATCTGACGAGGCAATCAATAGATAATCAAGATCAAACTGGAGGATCTTTAAGGGTGAAAATCATTGTGTAAAAGGCAAAAGCACCCTTTTCATTGAGGGGCGCCCTTGCATTAAATGACCCTTAGCTAACTTCTGAGATTTCAAGTTCCAATCACCTTCTACAAAACGGAGCTAGCTACTTGATGAGCTATCAAACGAGATCATTTGATTCTTCGATCAACAGGAAATCCAAATCAAAGCACGAGAGGTCAATTCAAAAGATTGAAGAACGAATACTGAAAAATCAGCAAGGTAAAGGCAAAAGCGCCCTTTCTTGAGAAAGGCGCCCTTCCTTTTGAAGCCACAAACTCAACTTTTCAGCTTACTGCCTCCCAGGCACTTCTCTTCAGTTTACCTCCAGCTCGACAGTGAATGTACCAGCAACAGCTCAAGATCAACAGATCAATCTGGATTCAAGATCAAACTGGGGTCATTCAAAAGAGAAAATAATAAAAAACTTGCAAAACTCAAAAGGGACGCCTAGAAAAGGTCAAAGGCAAAGTTGTTGAATAAAGTCAAGATATTTTGAGATAAACTTGGCCAACTCGCTCCACGATCAGTGAAAATCACCTTTTTGAACTTCAGATCAAGCCAAATCAACTTTTGATCATGAGTTAAGTTCCTAAACTTGTGGATCTAAGGCTTAAGTCTATATAATCAAGGTATAGGCATCCCACTTCATTATTTCATTGCAGGTGGTTGATCAAGAACAGCCATAAGCCCTCAAGGACGCCATTTACAGATCTGGCCAAGGTTTTTGTCCGTTCTTCGATATTTCTTGCAGATCTGAAGCAGAAGAAGATTGCTAATCTGAGGTTGGATTCAGAGATAGATTTTCTCAGGGAGTCAGATAAAAACTTCCAATCCATCTTTTGTCTACTTCCTCTCTTCTTCTCTTAGGTTTTCTTGCATGTCACACAAAGCAGCAGGCTACAGATCTGATCAACTAGGCAGATTCAGCATAATTTTCCAGTTGGGGGTTCTTCCGAAAAAGTTTCAGAATCAAAATTCTGAGGAACTGGGTTTGTTCAGCATTGAAGCACGAACAAAACCCATGTGCCAAATTTTTTCCGGAAAAATATTTCTTGGCAGGGCGCTATTTTCAGGGGTTTCCAAAAATTGTCAAAACAAGGTCAAGTTTACAGTCAATCTTTAAGTTTTTCAAGATGCAGTACTCTCAGGTACAATACAGGACCAAGACGGCCCTATTTCATGATTACTTGAAAACGGTTGACATAAACTTACATCAGGTAAACCCAGTGGTTGATCTAGAATAGTTGGAGGGCATAAATCAGATCACATTGCAGAACATTGAAGAATCCGGGTTGCTACAAGCTGCGTCCATCCCCATCACATTACAGAGCGTGGAGCTTGTAATCGCTTGTGTTAAGCATCACAATCCTACCACTAGAGAAATCAGAGCAATGGATGGGAGAATTGTTTGCAGTCTAAAGCCTCAGGATATTGAAAAGTGTTTTGATATTCCATCATGTCCTAACAGCAAAGTCATATTAGTGACAGAATGCGAAAAGGCATTTGAGACAACCAAAGACAAATGTCGAGGGATAATAGCTGAAAAATGGTTAAAAGTGACAAAGGCTAACTTGCCTAAGTTGGTTGGACGAGGAGAATGTAAAGATGAGTACGCAGTGTTAATCACTCTACTCAATAGAATCACTGGAGAGGAGGATGGCAATCAATTCCAATCATGGATGTATTATGTCATTGCGAAAAATCATTGGCAAAAGGGAACATTATGATTGGGCCACTCTGATTAGTGACACACTCCACCAACAGATCACCAGGTATCTGGAAGCTCATAGGTTTCACATGTGTTCTTACCTGGTATACCTGATTGCCTTCCAAGGCGATTTCAGGATATTAAACAATGTGGGAACCTTAGGTGTGCAAAAGGTTCATGGCATTTTACACGTCTTGAGTTTACTCAAGCGGAGCGACACTTCAAAAGAACAAGTGATCACTTCATCATGCACACCATACGAGAGCTAGACCATGAGATGCACATGCGTATTTCACAGACAGCCAGAGAGGCAATGGCGGATTGGGCAGATTAGTTCATCCAATTCCCTACGTTCTCCTACATACGTGTGTATGGCTACATTGGTCACCCCACCATGATGCCAAGATACCCTTCAAATAGGGTAGTCTTCATGGAATTCCTAAGACAGTTGTCTGAAGTCCATGTCTACTTGTGCTTGAAGAAGAAGACAGTTGTAAACTTTCCCATTGGAATGGGACTCTATAGATGCAGGTTCGAGGCAGATGCTAAGATGATGAGCCAGGAAACGATAAGGCTTAATCTCAAGTACCTCATTGAGAGGAGGTCCCACGATCCTAGAGGGCTCTATGCGGCACATCTCGAGCAACACTCGTCACATAAATCTTCTATGGAAGATTATTAGGTCAATTGTCAAGACGAGTATGAAGTGCAAAGAAGGAATTATGGCAGGTTCAGGCTCCCGCAAATTGCTAATTTTATGTCAGCAGACATCGAGGGCTTATCTAACGATGAAGGGGAAGTCATTCTCCCCTCATTCTTCGCAGATTCAGTTGACTCCCAACCACTCCCAAGAGTGGATTGGTATGCCAAGGAAAACACGTCTATAGAGGAAAGGACGAGTAGAGTGGTTAGAAATAGCCAACTCTATCTCGACAGCAAGAAATCAAGGAAGGTGGTATCTCACAGAACAAAGCTACCACAGGTTCAGTCTACACCACCTTCCACTTCAAGAAAGAAGCCTAGGAAGAAGCAGTGGTGCAACCCTCCCCAAGGGATGAGGATGTCGAAGCCTACAAAGCCCAGAACACAGAGCGCACATGTGGAGAAAGCCACACACAACCCTGAAATAGTCATGGGTATTACTGCCCCAGAGCAAGTAATAGAGACTGCTACCCCAGAACCAGTAGAAGTTAATAGCCGTTGAAGAGCCGTTAGCAGAAGCGGCAAAGCCAGCAGCAAAAACGGTGCCTGTTATGGAAACAGAGCTGCCAACATCACCACCATCACAACAATCGCAAGTCCTCATTGACTTGGACTCGCCACCGAGAGAAATTGCTCCAGCATAGTCTCACACATCGAGCATTCAAGGGCCCCATATTCCTCCTCCTATTGAGGTTAGCCGAGATTCCATTTGGCTTGAAGGCTTCCTAGGACGAAAGAGGGAAAAACCCTCCTATGAACTTGACTTCACTGAATTCGACCACGTCCCACAAGACATGCCAGCGAAGAAGTTGAAGAAGCAAGTTCACATAGAAAGGAATGCAGATTGTGAACTCATCATAGAAACTGTTGCCCCACCAGTAGAGAAAAGCATAACTAAGGTACAAGTAGAAGACTATACATTGTCTAAACTTAACCTCGGGAAGACTACACGACGGGTGGAGGCAGATCTTCTCATAATAGCTTCAATGAGCGCACAAGAAAGAATGGCCAAGGATGGAAAAGACAAAGCAGCCTTAAAGGCTGAAAATCAGCAACTGAGGTCATACATTTTCAACTTGATGCATGGCGCCCCAAACGTCTCAGCCTTACCAGCAGGATTGCTAGATCTCCCCGCAAAACAGAATCATCAACAATTGATAACATACGGAAAACACTTGAGAGATCAAGTGGAAGATTTTGCTCTCAAAGGTAGATATATACTGGCAAATCTATACCAGTTACGGGATAGAGCATATGGACTTCGTGCTGAGATCCAACAATCAGAACAGAGAATTGCAGAGAAGAGGCTAGAAGATGAGGCCACAATTGCAGACTTGCAATTGGCATATCAGTCAGTTTACACCAAGGAAAACAAGCAACATCTTTTTGCTTGGAAAGAACAACTGGCGTACAAGGTGAAAGCCTATGATGCCCATTCAGTAGAGTTGATTGACTATAGACGGGTGGTCGCCATTATTATCAACTTCGCAAGAATGTTGGTGATATCATTCCCTTGCATGGAATATCAGCATGAGGGAGGAGAATACATCGAGATGGTCACTGTACAGAATCAGTTCAGAGACGTCATCCGCAGTACCTTTCTTGATGATCCAGACGGTTGCAAGCTAGCTAAGGTGGCAGCTTTATCAACCAAGTTTGAAGAGGCAGCATCTTAGTGTATAGACTTCGGAAATCAACTCACGACAGGTGAGGTAATGCTCAAATGCCACGTCATCATTCTACAGAGCATTAACTCCCCAGAGGCTGATGAAGTCAACGAATGGATAGAAACACTGTTGATTAATGGTGAGCTGTAAAGGCACCAAAGAAGGACGTCCTACACCCTCCAAGTGGCATTTATGATACTTGAGTTTGACTTGATGCTTCTTTCCAAGTCAACTCAAGATGACATTAAATGTAATTGGAGTTAACTTGATGCCCCTTTCCAAGTTAACTCCATATCCCATAAATCATGCATTGTCAGATCCCACTGATTAAGGATGTCTAATTGGCTTCCATAATTTGTGGATCTTAGATCTCCACTAAATGTGGATGTCTATTTTGGAGGGGATACTTCACATTAAAGTTCACCTTTAGTTTGTTTTCAATCAACTGAAGTAGTTTCCAGTTGACTCTTTGTTTACTTTCAGTTAACTACTTGTTCCCCCTTTTTAGGAATAAATCTTGCTAATTGATTGGCAAGAACTCATTGTTAACTCAAGGAGATTTTGGGGTTGCCCACTCCTTTGAGTTCTATAAATAAGAGCCTTGGGCTCATTGTTTGTTTAACCTTTACTTGCTATGCAAAATTGTTGCGCCATTGTTGCCAGCAGCTTTGAAAGCGAATATTCGTTCACTCTTAGATGAAAGTTCATTGGTTGATCATAATTGTGCATGATTTCGTGCCTTTGCTGTCCCAATCTTTGTAATTCGTTGATGAAGCTTGAAGAAGAATATCAGAAGGCGCTTGCATTTTGATCTACCTATTTGAGTTCTTTCTACGTTTTGTGTTCAATAGCTTGTTGTTTCATTTCCCTCCTCAGATAGGGGTTCCTCCTCCTTGGA
Organism: Sequoia sempervirens; assembly: GCA_007258455.2. NCBI lineage: Eukaryota > Viridiplantae > Streptophyta > Pinopsida > Cupressales > Cupressaceae > Sequoia > Sequoia sempervirens. Next base: position 4,319 of record VDFB02181541.1, on the reverse strand, counting down.
TATTTGTCATTGGCAGTTATCGTTTGTTGTTGTCTAATGGATTGTCCTTCAACCTATACTTCGGATAGGGATTCCTCCTCCTTAGCAAGTTTGTTGGCCAAGACATCGTAATTTGTTGTTTCTTGTAAGTCGTTTCCTAGCCCATACCTCGGATAGGGGTTCCTCCTCCTTGGCAGGTCTCAAATCTAGCTTACCGTAAAGAGTGTTTGCTTGTACCAACCTTATCCCAGCATATATTTGAGAGTTCAAAGCCTTGGCCATATTCTCAGAACACGGCAAATTCAGGTGATCCAACCAATCCATTCCCACTCCTATACCCTCATGCTCTATTTACCTTGAGGATATTGGATAGATTAAAAGCTAGAACAGTCGTAGTTAAGATCTGCAGAAACCAAAGAAAAAGCTTAGCTGCAGCGCATTGTGTTTGTGCACCCTTGTGTCCTACCGCTGAAGTACAAAAAGATAGGAACTTCAGTTTACCATTCCCTTCCTTACGCATTGCTTTCAGCAAAGAGGGACTTCTCCTCTTTAAAAAACGAAGAAGTGTTGCAAAATATTTGAAATAGCTGAACGTTTACAATCAGCACTCCAGAGGTGCTAATTTAAACGCCAACACTAGTGTTATTGATACACTAAAAAGTGTAGAATTGAAATAGCTTTGAATGCGTTTTGTCATTAATATTGGTGCTTTGAATGAAAGTTACAGGTATTAATATGGGGACATATTTGGATTCAGGTATGTAGGTTTACATTTTTTTAGACCCATGGCACAATGTGGCTTGGTTACACTCATATAAAAAAATATAAATAATAACAATGTTATATGCATAAAATAAATAAAAAATTAACACAACACTAATTGATTAACGATAATCCAAAAATATCATTAGAGTCATGGCAGGTGACATATCAGATACGTAAATATTATCTGTTAAAAACAGGATATATTCAATATCATAGTCAGATTCAAGAACCACTTTTAAAAATCGTCATATTGCTCTTCATTGAGAACATCCATATCAGCACAATTGGTTCAATAGAACCAGAAAGGTCCAGCAGCAGTTTGGTTGTGTTTTTTCCTATGTGTTTTATTGCATTTTTCAAATTTCTATCCTTGTTTTATTGGTTTATATTATGTCTGTCTTACCTGGACCAGAACTGTTTCTTAATTGCATTTTTATAATGACAAGTGGATGCCCAGAATAATAGAAAGAAATTATATTAATGTCCACAAATGACCAAGAATAAATCAAAGGGACTGAAACACACAGCAGGTACAATAGGAAATGACTAGGGCAAAAGGGGCCCCAGAAACAAAGAAAAAAACAAAAATAGGGTGAAAAGCCAGAAAAAAATATACAAATGGGAATCAACTTAATAAGAGTAAACCACAAACTGATACAATTATAAATAGATCAGTGGGAGGGAGGGGAGGGAAAGAGAATACCTCGAAAGCAGTAGAGACAGACTAAAACCAAACCACCCAGGCAGGGAACCAAAATCCTCAGGTGTAAGTATTCAGGGGCATGTTGGAGGAGCCAACAACATTATCATCAATCAGTGTAGGGGTAACAATGCAAAGTCTACGGAAGTTCATCAAGGAAAGTCCAAGGCTAAAAGGGCAAGGCTGTACAATCCTTGCAGGTAGTCCATTCCACATATAACCTCTCCTAATATTCAAAGCCGGAGAACTGTTGGTGGTAGGAAGAAAACTGCTAATTAAGCTTGCTCCTGAGAACTGTGCCACAGAAATGTGGTATGAGAGGGTTCATGCTAGAGCCACAACAATTAGAGTGAGAATTGGAGTTTCAATGATCTTTGGTTGTAGTAGTAGATCACAAGGATGAGCAATGCCTCATTGATCTGTCCCCATCCGTACGTGAATCAATAGAAGAACCCAGTAGCTATCTAGAATGGTATGAGTAATGGTACAGGTACGGGGGGCTCTGGAGAAGTACCCAATGACGTGTAAATTTCCCACTGTTTTAGTCTCTATTAGAAATCAGGATTTATTCATGTTAACTATGGAAAATTCTTTTGAGTATAATATCTCTTGGCCCAAAAGGATTATTAGCCAATATTGTACCCATTATAAGCAGACATATGAATCAGTGAGTATACATGATACTTTTTGCTTAAAGGTAGAATAGTGAATCGACATAGCCTGTTTAGGTCTGAATCCATCTTGATATGACCTTTAGGTATTACAACGCCATATTGGAGCTGTATCCAACTATGAGAAATCATTGTGTATCAGCTTAATAATGTGTGAAGTACTGATAACCAGAGAGGCATATGATATGTGGATAACAATATGGCAGGGACACCCAAAGCATCCTGTAAAAGCGCTACACCAAAGAGAACAATCAGCCAGTTAACTTCAGAAGACAATGTTGAACAACCAAAACTGCAAAGTTGCATGGACACGGATACGGTATCGGATATGGCCATTTTTTAAGACCCACAATATGGATATGGCTGGATATGACATTCATAAAAAACACATACACTTATAGTTTCTAAGTAATTAGAGGGGATTTTCATTACTTTAAAAGCAAATAAGAAAATATAAATTTAAATAATATTAAAATTTAAATAGTAATATGGGTGGATGGGCGGGTGGCCCTCCATGTGTGGCCGAGGGCACGTGGAGGCTAATGAGGATGGGGTTTGGACTCTTGTGGCCTTGGCGGCAGTGCATTCATGTTTTGGGGTGGTGGCCTCAGTCGCCACCTTGGATAAAACTTGACGGCAGAGCTCTTGTGGATTGCTTGACAAGGTGGCACCCATTTCGAGCACTTATTACTTGACATGGCATGTTGTTTGGTTGGCAGTTGTTGAGCACGAGATCTTGTGTTGATGGGATTACCTGCAGAATAGTATAGAGGTTTTTGAGGAAGAGGACAGCCTCCCTTGTGTGAGGCATCATGACATTTATTCTTTCCCAATTGTGGTTAGTTTAATGATGGCTTTCCAGCGTCTTCTCTGATTTAAATGAATTGGAGGAATTTGTAGAAGTCATTGTTTTCATTGCTTTCGGCTTGGCATTGGTAGTCCGCTTGTGTTTCTAGCAATGAATGTTTAGTTGGGTGAGTGTTTGGGCGTTGCAATGGCAGGGCACTCGCGTTTCATAATTGAAGTCTTGGCCAAAGGTTTGGTGTGGTTCGATGCTGATACGCCAATTCCTTTGGGGGCCAAGACGCGTCAAACGGCCTTCAGGGAGATTACGGACCAACGTCTCAAGAGGATTATGCTCAATAACGACTCTCTGCTGGTTGTGGCAATTAAAATGGTGCTAGGAGATGGGCATTTAGCGAGAAACAAATTTGGGAGGGACAATACCTACATCACCTCCAGGTTTCTAGCGTCTCTTCTGCACAACCGGGTGTCGAAGGCGGAGGCCAGGGTGCTGCTAGTAAAGGTCTTCAAGAAGGAATTGTTGTTGGGTGTCGACAAGGTGTTGAAGGCAGCTATTGTGGGGAACGGCATGCCCCATCCTAGTGATTTGGAGTTGTTGCGGTCTACAGATGATGCGGTGAAGTTCTTCCCTTTCCTATTAGATTTAAAGGGCCCGGCCCTTATGAGGCATAAAATGATTTGTTGGTATGTGGCGACTGATCATGCTATACTGTATAGCCCATGGTATACTGGAAGCTTCTAAGCTTGTTAAAAAGGGGGTTCGGATGGGTATTACAATATGATGAAAAACGCGATTATTCGCAAGATTGTAATAGGTTTTACACTGGATAATAAAAGTATTGGATGACTGCGGTTTGGTGGATGTAGCTCGGATTGGGTGAACCACGTTAAATTTTTGTGTTATGATTTAATCTGTGTGTGTTTTAGTTTCTCTGTTTATTAATTAAATCTGCATTTAATTGTTAGATATCTGCTATCTCTAACCCTAACAAGTGGTATCAAAGCGGGTTGTGTTTCGATTATCTTCTATAGGAAGGTCTCACAGCTGAGTGGGAGTCTCACGGTTGAGTGGGAGCAATGGCAGACGAGGGTAAGAAGGTTGAGAAGTTTAACGGGCAGAACTATCGGTTATGAAAGATGCAGATGGAGGACTATCTCTATCAGAAGGATTTATGGCGGCCATTGGAAGGGAAAACCAAGAAACCCGCAGCAATGTCAAATGAGGACTGGGAGATCTTGGATAGAAAGGCTCTTGGTAGTATTCGTTTGTGCCTGGCACAATCGGTGGCGTTCAATATTACAACAGCAAAGACAACTCAAGAGTTGATGGAAACCCTGGCGAAGTTATATGAAAAGCCTTCTGCTTCGAATAAGGTATTTCTTATGAAGCGTTTATTTAA
>VDFB02181540.1:0-13101 GCA_007258455.2 Sequoia sempervirens | reverse complement strand
AAAATTAACACATTAACATGTGAATTAAGCATAAATACAATTCATGCATACATTATTGAAATTATGCATTAAAAACTGAAGGTGAAAAGAACAAAATTGAGAAGGAAGAAGAGAGAGAGTGCAAACGATCTAATAACGGAGTTTGCCACAAACGTGACTACGTCTCCAGGTCCACTCCAATAGAGTGAGACCAATCTGATTAATCTCCAAGATTAGAATTACAATTGCACCAAGAGCACTTCGACAGCATAAAAATACTCTGACTTACAAAAAGGCTCAAAATAATCTCCTTAGAAAATCTCCTTGTTTCTCTAGTTCACAGCTTCACCACCTAGACTTGAAAAATATGCCTACCAAACTCACTCCTAAACTCCCCTTTTATACATCAAATTTACCAAATATGGTGTAAAACCATATGATTTACAATATCCCCCAAAATCCCCTAATTACATATAAAAATCAGAATAATCTCCTTATTTTTACATAAAATCTTCAAAAACAACTCCCTTATCCATGTGAAATCACATAAAATAAATTTAAGCCCTTTAATGTATTAATTCACGGGCTCACATAGTTTTGTTTTATCTTATCTAACAATTTAGGGGTTTGTTTGTTTTCATTTTAGAGGGATTTATTTATTTAAATGGTATTCAGTTTAGAATAAGAAAGAAAATCAAACCGAGCCTAATAATTTTCTAAAGGATTTCGGTGGTTTGTTGGTGGCTATATGTTTCAAGAAGCCAGCCATTTCGGGTTCAACCCCCACCAGCCTCACATTTCCCACAAATCCGCTTCCTACCTCAACAAAATGAGCCGCCAACTATTTATGGTAAAGCCCGGACTTTAAGGCGAGTTGATAGGCGGCCTTAGCGGAGTATGGAAGGTGGGGGGTTTGAATCCCTCCCACTATATATTTTTAACCAACATAAAAATTATTTCAACTGTCTGCCAGAGAGAAGGGGTGACAATGCAGCTGTGGCCATGTGCTGCACCAGGAGGGTGCCACGTGGTGAGTTCCTATAGGCCAAAAATTCTGACATGTATGCTGATGTGTTGCTGACGTGGATGATAATGAGATGCTGACTATGTACGGATGACACATGTCATCACTTGATTGGTTCCGTACAATGCTGACATAGTTGCCACATGTCAAATTCTAGTTAGTCCACTTCACTGTCTATATAGTATGGAATGCTGACATCAGCATCCGTATGGTCAATGTTAACCTTCATAGCACGATCTTTGACTGATGATATCTCATGCATTCGGTGTCGGATTTCAACGAAACAAGTTGCAGCAGAAAGCTTACGACGAGCTCTTCGTGATGACGCTAACTTTGACATCTTTTGATGACATCATTGTTTTCACTTCTTGGACGCCCTTTGATGCCAGTTTGACCAAAAGTTTGACTGGCCATAACTTGAGCAAATAGAGTCCTTTTCGCTTCATTCAAGTTGCGCTAGAATCAGGACGTCGAGCTCTTTCTGAAGGTGTAGATTCTAGAGAGAAATGAGAAACTTCAAATTTTGGTGAAGATCCTTTGGATCAAGCCTCCCCATTAAAGACCTTTTGGACCTCCAAAAATGACAATTATACTGACATTAGGTGAGGACTTGGCCTCCCCACTTGTCTTGTATCTTGTGTACATCTGTATACATGGCTCACAATCACAATGAAGACTGCAACAATATTGTTGAACATAAACATCATTCTATCACTTCCATAAGCATCTACATCAACTGTTGTAGCCACTAACCAACAAAGATTGACTAGCATCAAGCTGAACAATAATGCAAATATGAAAGAGAACAAATCAACAACATATCGATCCTTCACAACAGAAACATTTTTACCCAAGGATCCATCAATGCTTTCAATCATCATTCCCTCATGCTGTATTGTGGGTGCATCCTGCGACATCTTACCCTGGTTAGCTACTCCAAGTTCTTGTCTAGAACCACCTGTGTTGACAGACATAAGAGTTAAATCTTTACTTGCATTAATCACCCTCTTTAGTTGTCTTGTGTTTGTAAGAGAATGATCAGTCTTAATCGTATAAGAATGTACAATATACTGAATGCCATCTTTAAACAAATGATAATGAATCTTTTCCCTATAGAAAATAGCTTTCCGATCATATAAATAAGGGCTACCCAGAACTATCCCACATATATCTAGTGGAACCACATCAAACTGTACTTCATCCACAAACTTACTTATGATTGTGAATTTTAAAGTGCATTGTCTTGTTACTTGCAACTTATCATTCTTGCAAATCCATCCTAGTGGATAAGGTTTCTTATGTTGTGTAGTTTTCAATCCCAAGTTTCTTACATCTTCAAAGATTAAGTTAACTTGAGAACCACTATCTATGAGTGCATCAATCTTGATGTTCTTAGCAACAACCCTTAAATAAAAAAGCTCATTCCTTTTCTTATCTTCAGAGACATCATTAACTTTAGAAGTAGAAGCACAACTATCAAAAGAAACACTGGAATTAGGATCTTTACCTTTCATACCCATATTTGTTATCTTAGTTTCATCATCAGAATTTGAACAAAGATCCATAACAACACTTGTGGATTTCTCCTTACCCTTCTATTTCTGATTCTGTCTCTGAGCCCACTTAGGCTTCAATTCGGGATGCAACTTCCAACAATCATCTTCATCATGACCCTTCTTGTCACAATGAGAGCAAGAAAAATTATCATCCTTCTTGACTGTAGTTGTCTTCTTTCCTTTCCCTGTCTCTGCAACCTTAGAAGATTTCTTTACAAAGTTATCATTATCAATGAAAGAACCCTTTCCCCTTGACTCTAAGTGTGTAGCTTGAATAGACACTTCATCCAAATTACAAGGGCTCAAAACCAAAATAGAATGTCTAAGATATGAATGAAGACCTCCTATGTACTTTAACAAGGTATCCTGGGTGTACAAAGGTACATTTAATGTAATAGCCTTCTTTCTGAATTCATGGGTGTACTCTTGGACAGTTTGACCTTTCCCTTGTTTAAACACTTGCCAATTCATCATTAATTGTTGCATGTGACCTAAGAGATAGAATTGTTTTTTAAGAGCATTAATGAATTCTAACCAAGATAAATTGACTCTACCATGCTGTGAAATTTCTGCTTTAGTCCTACTCTCCCACCAAGTAAGAGCTGTACCTCCCAACTGAAGAGTGGCTAACTGGATCCTAGAAGCATCATCAAAGATATTTTGAACTCTACAATAGACTTCTACTTGTTGAATCCAATCATCTAGTTTTTCAGCATCTAATTCACCACAATACTTAGGTAGTTCAAATTTAATATCCAATTTAATCTGAGGCTTATTTACACCCTTAAAAGGATTACCAGAAAGAGAATGTCTAGAAGAAGAAGGAGAATGAGGAGAAGAAGGAGGAGTAGATGAAGGATATTTTGAGGGTTCATCACCACCTCCTGGTTGCTTCTTCTTTCTTTTACTGTCTCCATGATCTTCTTCACATTTCAGGCATTCTTCCCTTTCTTTGAGTAGCATCTCCAATGCAACTTTCATCTACCAAAAAGCTCTTCGAAACTCCTACTCACTGAGTTCTTCAGGTACCTCCATTCCAGACACAGACATCTTCAGAAAAGTTCTTCATTTCCCGATCTCAAGATTAAATTCCTCAAGCTTTCCTTCACCCTTTTGAATCCTGGATCTTGTTAGCATTCAAAACAACTGCAATAATAGTAACCAAAATCTCTGATACCACTTGATCTGATTAGGATCTAGACTAATTGTGCTTGAATGCTTAATGTTTACAAATCATGAAATCCAAATTACATAAACAAAATTAACACATTAACATGTGAATTAAGTGGAAATACAATTCATGCATACATTATTGAAATATGCATTAAAAACTAAAGGTGAAAAGAATGAAATTAAGAAGGAAGAAGAGAGAGAGTGCAAACAATCTGATAACGAAGTTTGCCACAAATGTGACTACATCTCCAGGTCCACTCCAATAGAGTGAGACCAACCCAATTAATCTCCAAAAACAAAATTACAATTGCACCAAGAGCACTTCGGAAGCATAAAAATACTCTGACTTACAAAAAGGCTCAAAATAATCTCCTTAGAAAATCTCCCTGTTTCTCTAGTTCACAGCTTCACCACCTAGACTTGAAAAATCTGCCTACCAAACTCACTCCTAAACTCCCCTTTTATACATCAAATTTACCAAATATGGTGTAAAACCATATGATTTACAATATCCCCCAAAATCCCCTAATTACATATAAAAATCAGAATAATCTCCCTTATTTTTACATAAAATCTTCAAAAACAACTCCCTTATCCATGTGAAATCACATAAAATAAATTTAAGCCCTTTAATGTATTAATTCACGGGCTCACATAGTTTTTTTTTTATCTTATTTGACAATTTAGGGGTTTGTTTGTTTTCATTTTAGAGGGATTTGTTTATTTAAATGGTATTCAGTTTAGAATAAGAAAGAAAATCAAATCGAGCCTAATAATGTTCCAGAGGATTTCAGTGGTTCATTGGTGGCTATACATTTTGGGAAGCTGGCCAGTGCAGGTTCAACTCCCACTGGCTGCACATTTCCCACAAATCCACTTCCTACCTCAACAAAATGAACCGCCGACTGTTATGGTAAAGCCCGGACTTTAAGGCGAGTTGATAGGCGGCCTTAGCAGAGTATGGAAGGTGGGGGGTTAGAATCCCTCCCACCATATATTTTTAACCAACATAACAATTATTTCAACTATCTGCCGAAGAGAGAAGGGGTGATGATGTAGCTATGGCCATTTGCCGCACCAGGAGGGTGCCACGTGGCGAGTTCCTATAGGCCAAAAATTCTAACGTGTACGCTGATGTGTTGCTGACATGGATGATGACGAGACGCTAACTGTGTACGGATGACACCTGTCATCACTTGATTGGTTCCGTACGATGCTAACATAGTTGCCACATGTCAAATTCTAGTTAGTCCACTTCACTGTCTGTATAGTACGGAATGCTAACATCAGCATCCGTACAGTCAAAGTCAACCTTCATAGCACGATCTTTGACTAATGATATCTTGTGCATTCTGTGTTGGATTTCAATGAGACGAGTTGTGTCGGAAAGCTTATGACGAGCTCTTCGCAATGACGCTGACTTTGACATCTTTTGACGACATCATTGTTTTCACTTCCTAGATGCCCTATGATGCCAATTTGACCAAAAGTTTGACTGGCCATAACTTGAGCAAACGGAGTCCTTTTCGCTTCATTCAAGTTGCGCTGGAATCAGGACGTCAAGCTCTTTCTGAAGGTGCAGATTCTGGAGAGAAATGAGAAACTTCAAATTTTTGTGAAGATCCTCCAGATCAGGGGGTAGGAGGGTGAGACTTGAGAGAGAGAGAGGGAAAGAGGGAGGGAGTGGGAGAGAGATAAGGGGTAGAGGGTTAAACGTAGAGGGTAGAGGGTTTAAGGGTTTAGAGTTTAAGGGTTAAGGGTTTAGGGTTTAGGGTTTAGGGTAGAGGGAGAGATAGAGGAGTGAGAGAGATAGAGAGGGTAGAGGGTTTGGGGTTTAGGGTTAGGGTTAATGGTTTAGGGTTTAGGGTTATGGTAGTGATGGAACTTCAAAGTTTTGTTCTCTATGTTCTATTTTATCTTGCCTTGTGTCTCTGGTCATCTATGGTGTTTTGGAAAAGCCTAAGGATGGGGTTTACCTTCGTCTTCATGTAAAACCCTAGTGTTCATCTTACACCTTGGATGGGATCTATTTGGCCATTACTTTTTGGGAAGGCTTTAAAATGACTTAAGCCCCATCGCTTCGTACATCTAGGTTGGGCCCCCTTTTGTTTTATTGTTTTATTTCCTTGCATGACTTTATTTTTCCTAAGTCTTTTGTTGGTCCCATGTTCCCTCATTAAAACAACTTATGTCATTGTTTGTTGTTGACCTAGTGATGTCCCCTTATTCCTTTAGGGGAGAGGGCCCAGTAATCATGCAGGCTAACTTTCTCTGCATGTAGCAATTGACTGGAATATTGTAGAACCTTCATTTTTTTTGAAATGTAGACTGGTCTCTTATTTATCTATAACTAAGGTTTGGAGGCACGACTCATCATGCAACTCGCCACACCGACAGATCTTTTGAGAAGTGTCTAAAATTTGACTTTTTAAAGGTTTGACCAAAACTTAATCATGGAACCCCCAATAGTTAAACCAAAAAAATGTCATTTGTTGCTTGTAGAATATGATATTTTTATTTAAATTAAAATTGATATACAACCTAAGTGGACCAAATACTTATTGATAACCATAAATCTTTGATATCTCTACCTTTTATATTCAACACATATGGACTAATAGTTGAACACAAAAAATCTATTTCTTGTTATAAAAACAACATATAATGATTTAAAATACAACTTATATTGAAAAAAATGGACCAATAGTTGAACACTAAAATGTTTTGAAAATCCTTCACATTTAATGGGAAAATACATGTTATTTATTGTGCTCACCTTTTATATTTGTGATAGGACAAACTATTAATATAAAATTATCCAATGCTTGTACTAATGGAACTTCAAATTTTGTTCCTAAGGTTTCACTCATGCCCTGCCTTATGTCACTGGTCTTTCATGGTGTTGGAAATTTTCTTAGGACTGGGGTTTTAGCTTTGTCTTCATCTTAAACCCTTGTGTTTACTAATGCCTTGGTCGGGATCTATTTCACTATTACCTTTTTTGAAGGGTTTTAAAAACATCTTATGCCCCATCATTTTGTCTAGGCCTAGTCCCTTTGGTCTTAATATTTTATTTCCTCCACAGGTTTTATTTTCCTAAGTCCTAGTTGGCCCTATGCTGAACGGTTTTAAAAAAACTTATGTCATTGTTTTCCATCCACCTAGTAATGTCCCCTTTCCCTTTAATGAATGTTTTATTTTTCAGAAGGATGAAATTCGTGCTACTGTTGATCAAAATTCCTTCAAGATCAACGGTTTCCCACCATCCCATGATCGGGAATTGTAGGATGGCGATATCACGGGTGGGCGACATGTGTCCCATCTGGGGGATCAAATTTTCACTACCGTTCATCAACTGTCCTTTGATTTGAGTCATTCCCTGCCATCCCACAATGGTGCTCTGGTTGATTGTGAAATCACAGGCGAGTGCCACGTGGACTGTACAAGGCGGGGCTCGAGGAAATTTTTGTGCGATATATTTTAAATGTTTCATTACTTCTAAAGCAAAACATTTAAAATGAAATATTTGACAAGGCTAAGGGGAATTCATTAAAAATGAGAAAAAGTAGAGAAATTAGGGAAACTAGTCAAGTCAAAGAAGATCTACAATAGGATATTATAAGTTGAGTCTGGCAGCATCTCAGTCGTTCCCTGCCATCCCACAATTGGAAATTGCAAGATCGCGATATCATGGGTGAGCGCCACGTGTCTCATCCGGTGAAGCCAAAGGAATGATAAATACTTTGATGTGTATTTAATACATTATGCCACGGCTTATATTTATTAATGTCCTAATATTAGTTTATAAATTAAACATTAATTATAAATATTTTAAAATAAATTAAGTATTTCAATCTAAAATTTTAATATTTGACATTACAAATAAAATTAAACTAAATTCTAATTTCTAAAATCCATAAAATATTTATTATCTATTTAGTTTTACTAATTATCTAATACAATTAAATTAAATTAAATTAAATTAAATATTCATTTTATATTAATTAAACAATTATTAATTAGAATTTTAGAATAAATTAAGAAATAAGATCTCTATAAAAATCAACTTTTCTATTTTTTTCTTTGTGTCCAAATCATTTCATTTTCTAAAATGGATACTAAATTCTAGATACTCATAATTAAACACAAAACTTTTTTCTATTCTAATCCTAACCCTAGTTAAACCCTAACCCTATTTTGGACTCTAACCCTACTCCCAATTGAACACTAAATCTAATTGTAATTGACCACTACATAATTTCAATCGGCCCCCCAGTCTCAACCCTAACTTCTAACTAAAACCCTAAACCTAACTCTAATCAAACCCCAACCCAAAACCTTGCTTCCCAGATACTCCCAGTCCCAACCCAACCCAAACCCTAATTGAATCCTAAAACTAACCTTAATTAAGTATTAACCCTAGTTGAACATTTATTGAACAGTAGTCCTAATTATACCATAACCCTAACTTTGAACTACAGTTGAACTCTAATCCTAACCCTAACACTAATTATTATCCTAATTGAACCTTAACCCCAACCCCAACCTTAACCTTGACCCTATTTGAACTCTTATTGAATTCATAACCTTAATTAAACCCCAACCTCATCCTCAATCCTAACCCAAATTGAACATTAATTGAACCCTAAACCTAACCCTAAGTGAACACTAATCCTAATTGAACTCTAACTTTTTAGTTGAAAATATTAAAGTGCCTTAGATTTTCCCATTCATCGCCATTTATCATTCAATTCCTAATAGAACTCCAAAAATTTATACTTTTATAATGTTTTAATACACACCTAATATTAAGGGTTTAGAGTTTAAGAGTTAAGGGTTTAAGGTTTAGGGTTAAGGGTAGATGGGAGAGAGAAGATAGAGAGAAGTGGTGAGAGAGAGGGTAGAGGTAGAGTTACAAGGGTTTATGGTTTAGGGTTATGGAGTAGAGGGAAAGAGAGATAGAGGATTAATTGAGAGAGGGGGAGAGGAGGAGTGGGAGAGATATAAGTAGAGGAGTTAAGGGTATAGGAGTAGAAAGAGTAGAGGTTAAGGGAGTAGAGGAGGGATAAGAGTGAGTGAGGAGAGAGAGAAATGAGAAGGAGTAGGAGGTGAGACTTGAGAGAAAGGCAGAGAAAAGAAGGGAGAGTGGGAGAGAGATATGGGGTAGAGGTTAAAAGTAGAGGTAGAGGGTTTAAGGGGTTTAGATTTTAAGGGTTAATGGTTTAAGGTTCACAGTTTAAGGGTTAAGGAGTTTAGGGTTTAAGGGTAGAGGGAGACACATAGAGGAGTAGAGTGAGAGATAGATAAGACCCTAAGAGAGAGAGTAGGAGGAGAGACTTGAGAGAGAGAGAAATTGTTAAGAGGTAGAGGGTTTAAGGGTTTGGAGTTTAGGGTTAAGGTTTAGGAGTTTAGGGTTATGGGTAGGGGAGAGATAGGGGATTCAATGAGAGAGGGATTCATCTCCTTTGTTGAGTGTCTTATAATCCTTATTTTAGCTTTAATTCAAGGAATTAATTAAAATGCTTGAATGGGATTATAGGCGGATATGTTTTGTATAAGGATTTGATAAGTAGTATTGGGTGAGAATGCATACTGATGAAAGTGTAATGCAATATTGTCATGGATCTTATAAGTTATATGTTATGTATTAAATCTATCATAAACCTTTAGATGCTCATGAATTTGACTCCTGTAATGGATATATGGCACTTATCTAAGTTGTACTTATTTGTGTAGTTCAATAATTGTTTGTCTTTCCCTAGAGCTTGCTACAAATTGAAAATTAATGACTATATTTTACTATGGATTGTGTTGTAGTTATCTCATGCTCCACATAGTTGATATTATAGGTGAACAGCCAATTTTATTCGATATTATCCTATTGTGTTGAGCTATTCAATGGGATTATCTATTATGTGTTAATGTTGTTTATGATATTGGTGTAGAGGTTGTAAACACATGAAGGGGTCACCCTCCCAGGTCTTGTAGAGCCCAAAGTGTAGGAGAATTTTTAAAGTACTCATCAATTGGTCTAGGTCCTTTGAGCTACCCTTGATTGGAATTAACAATCCCATAGGTAGATTAGAAGACCAACCTGGTTACAGTGTAAAAAAAAAACCAAAACCCTCTACTTTTAACCCTAAACCCTAAACCATTAACTCTTAAACTCTAAACCCTTAAACCCTCTACCCCCTATCTCTCTCCCACTCTAAACTCTAAACCTTTCCTTGTATTCTTTTATAATTTTCATTATTCTTATTTATTTTACACTTACATTTACAAATACACATACATATGCATTTACTGTTTTCATTTATTTCTCATGTAGTTTAATAGTTTGATCGATTTCATATTATATGTGTTGAAGACTTTAGAATTTCAATTACATTAATTTATGGATATGTTGTATCTATAACACTACAAAACCATATGCTCTTCGCATTTACACTTGCATTTAGAAATAAATATTTATATATATAGATATAGATTTATTTAATGATATGTTGCATTTATTTTTCTAGGAGAGTATCCAGTAATTGCATTTACATTTACATTTAAAAATAAATATACATACATACATACATACATACATATATGTGTGTGTGTGTGTGTATGTATATCATTTATTTTCAGTGTTCAAAAACAACCCATTAGGTTTGCACATGGATAAAAATTCATAAAATCAGATCCCCCATACATGTTTTGTTGAAACCTAGGCTTGAACCTCTCATTTCACATGTTTTTCTTCACAAAACTCTTGAGGACAACAACTATACCTTCTTTATTTATCATCATACACCCTATTCATGCATACTATAATTACAATAGTATCCATGGTGCCTCTTACACAAACTACAGTAATCACAAAAAGTGTAAGAGCCCCTTTATATCATGTTTGGACTACAAAACCCTCAAAAACAGGGTAACCGAGTTGTATGCAAAGAAATGAAACTTTCTAACTCAAATCAATGCCTTAAGCCCTCAAATCAGATTCAAATCAAAGCTAACACATATCTTCATGACCTACAATTGATTTCACATCAAAATATGGATGCACGTGACTGTACAGTGCTGCATAACAAGAAAAATATAGAATTTTTTAAGAAAAACATAGATTTTCGAATGTCAAGAGCTTGTATTTTAAATCCTCAACCATCAACAACCATTACAATGATCACTTTATGCCTTTTAAAGGTATTTACATGTCAACCACTGAACAACCACCTCTACAATTGACTTTTTAATCTTTTATGATCACATGAAACATAAAACACACTAATTTCAAGGTTGTTAACATCACTATTGAAATGTTTTAATTTTTTGACCTTTCAAACATTAAAAAGTATATCATTAAATTAGTTATGTAATTGCATAAAAATTAAAAACATCTTGAATTAATTATGTAACCACATAATTCAAATATAATTATATCAAGAAATTAATATCAAATAGATAATATAATTGCATAACTTATACATTTCAATGTCATTGATCTTCTTCTTCATCCAACTCTTTGTCGGTATCATCCGATCCAGATTTGACATTGTAATGATTGGTAATATCATCATCATCATCATCGATATCATTTTTGATAATGTCATCATCCACATGGATATCATCTTCATGAACATTAACTCCTACATCATCATGATCTAGTTCCTCCTCTTCAACATCTTCGTCAGGGACATCATCAACTAACTATTGGTCCTGATCATCATCTACATCATCTTCTAGTTCTTCAGTATCTTCTTCTTCCACCACATTATACTTTACTTTCCTTCCTCTTAAATCATGTCTAACAACAAATGACCAACCAGTTTATCTGGAACCTCTAAGTAAAATACTTGCTCACATTGGCTTGGAAGAACATAGGGCTCATTTCCAGGTTGCTCGATCAACCTTGTATTAACCATGGTAAATCCATTATCATTTTAAATAATAGTTCTCTTAGGATCATTTTCATTCAATTGTAGCTTGTACCGTAGGACGATGAACAAAATTAATTTGAAGGAGTTAAAGTCACACTCAAGTATATCATCCAAAATCCCATAGTATCAATTTTCTAAGACTTTTGGATGTATGTCGCTTCTAGATGAAACATTAGTCACCTGAAAGACTGTAGTTATACCAGAATCACAAGTTTTCTTCATGTCATCCAACATTTTGATTCAAAATTTATGACCATTGCACCACATAGCCTTGTGGTGTTTCACCTGCAATATGTCAAACATGTAAAAATTATTGCAATATCATCAATTGATAAACATATTTATTCTTGGAAAAATGTATGCAAAGAAAACAATCTCAACATATATATACATCAATATAATTGAAAATAATTAAATAATATGGGTGATTAATATATTTATACGTACCTAGTTATCTCTTAAACCATATGCTAAATCAATTTCCCTTTGTGTAACATTCGAATCTCCATTACGATGAGCTTCTTTAACTAATGAAGCCACACCTTCCCATGTTAATGCGCAACCAAATTGTTGACATTGTTCAATCCATACCATCATCCAATCAAGATTTTTGGTGACGTACAAATGTACTGCATCCCACTCTTGACCAATTGTATCAAAAAAAATTGAAATTCACAAACGATGTATAATTAGTTAAATACCACAGTATATGACCTTAATTTATAATTGATGTATATTGAAGATTAAAAATTCAATAAGTACAATATACATAAAAATCATATGTAAAATGTATTCCAATTAATCTCTATAACCATCTTATAATTACCTCTCACTTTCCTCAATCTACCTTTCCCCATCAGGTACTCCCCTTTGAATTTTTTAATGGAGTTGGGATCCCAAATGCGATCTATATGGATCTTTGCTACAAACTTAGGAAGATATTCACTAATGTACACCATGGTCTGGTATACCATATATCCCTCCACCATAGAACCCTCAAGATGTGCTCTTTTTCTAACCAAATCCTTCAAAAATTTCAAGTGCCTCTCAACCATCCACATTGAACTTGTGTGTACAGGTCCACACAATTCAATCTCCTCAACCTAGTGTATGAGGCAGTGTTCTTGTGCATTGAAAAATGTCGAAGGTAGACACTTTTTCATTTCACACATTAGGACGAGGAATTTTTCCAATAATTCTATATCTTCTTTATGGATTTCTTTAGATGATAGCCATCTACAAGTGATTCAGCTATATTAATGAAATTTAACAAAATATACATATTACATAACAAGTAAAAAAAATGGCAATTATAAGATGTATACAACTTAATTGAATAACTACTACCAATTTTCATGTATTTTCCAAGACTCATAACTCTGCTTGACATTGTTAGTCGTGTTATCTGGAGAGATAGAGGTAGAATGTACCGCAATTGTAA
>VDFB02181537.1:0-31051 GCA_007258455.2 Sequoia sempervirens | reverse complement strand
CCAGATTCACAAGGCTATAATAATAATATATGGAGTTCAACACCTTCGAGGGCCATTCGCTTAGACAACAGTCCGTAAGAGATAAGTTTCGATAATTTGAGGGGTTTGCTGGTTCCCTTCTTCGCAGATGTTAAGACCTTCGTACAAGATGACTTTGAAAATACTGCTACATTCTCCACTTTGATCCAGAACACGCAGGACTCATTGGCTGCTTGGAGAAAATCTTGTACGAGGCACGAGCACTCAGTTACAGTGTTAGAGTTTCAGTTAGATTGTGTTCCATCTATTTCAGTTGAGGAGGTTGAGGCCGTACTTAGCAGATTTGTTGAGTTGGCAGTCAGAGAGAAGGCTAATGGGAACACACTACTGGACGAGGATCTTCTAGAAGACTGAGTATGGAGCATTTATTGCATTTGCTATTTTGGGAGTGAGTGGGAATCTTTGATTCATTTAATGTACCACTCCCTATTCTGGCAGTTTTTAGGGTTAGGGCTGAGGTGGCACGATTCTGGCCACTCTATTGATTGTAACCCTAGCCGTCCTTTGGGACTTGGCTAGCTATAAAAGGGGGAGCCCCCCTCATTTGTAAGGCATCAGATTAGAATTAGAGATCAGAGATTAGATCAGAGCTAGAGATTGTTGAGTAGAGCTAGATAGTGTAGAGCATTTTGCATAATTTGGAGAAGAAAGAAAGTTTTCCCTTTGAAAACTTTTGAAGAGACTGTTGTGTAACACATTTTGTGATAATAGATCTTTTCATTGATGATGGAATTTGTCTTGTCATGAAATGCTAGCAAGGTTTCTTCTTCCTTTCGTATCCAAGTAGATTAAATTCATGCAAGTAGCTTACTTTGGTGTGTGGTGTTTCATTGAGATAGCTTCATTTTATTCCATACCACTAGCGGCTTGTTGATGACAAGTCTGCCTTGCGTGGTCAACTGGACATTATCTTGTGCTTGACTTCGGTTATGGCTTACATACTTATATGCGTTGTTCTGATGGTGTACGTATGTTAAACTGTAACTTGAATACCTTTCGCTATCCCCTTTGAAGATTGCACCGATTTTGCTGAGGCTGTCCGACGGAGGCTAGGCGAAATCTGGTTGAAGTCTATTGAAACGAAGCCCCATATACCCTGCATTTAAAATAGAGTACAAATTTCTTAGGCCCTTTCCCTTTTACTTTCAGCATACTTCTTGTTAGTTTTAGAAAAGAATACACATTGCCAAATCATACACGTAAGAATCCCCTTCAAATTACATATCAACTGCTAACTGTGAGAAGTCTGAACAACTACGTAAGTCCCCTTGACATACCAGCAATATCACATCAAGCCAAACTGAGCCTATTCGCACTAAAGGAACCTTGGAGTTGAACGCACGAACTTTCGGCAATCTTTAGCGTGCGCGAATACTTTGATCAAGAGAGAAATAGAGTCCCGTTGGCGACTTTGTTCGTGTTAGTGCGGTCTCAAAACCACGTCCACAGGAAGGTATTCCAGTTGAGCTCTCTTCTAGGGCTAAGGGTATGCATGAAGGTCAGGATGAGGATGCAAAGAAGGATCGAGGTAACAGGGGACCTTCTCGTTGATCAGATTGCAGGATCTCCTTCTCAGGTTCAGGATATCAGGGATCTCAGGGGTCAGACTCCGAAGGGGAGTGTGATGATTCCTGACCCCCCTGCTACTAAGGGGGCCTCAGACTCTGTGAAGGGTAACAAAGCTCCTCCTGTTTTAGGCTTACACCAGAAATCGTTTAAAAAGGGGCCTCTTGACAAACCGTTAAGGGGTGGCAGGAAGACTGATCAAGAGAAGGTCAAGATTATTGGGGATACTTTGGTTGAGTCTGGGTCTGTGAAACCCATTGATTCCCACTTCTCCCTCCCCCGTAAATGATTGTTTTATCATGGAATGTGAGGGGTTTGAACAGCATCCCTAGACAAAAGGCTGATCGCAGATTAATTGAATCTCAGTCTCCTGATGTAGTTTTTATTCAGGAAACAAAGCTTACAGTGGATGGTTTGGCTAATTGTGCTTCGCATATCTGGCCTCAGGGCAATTGGCAGGGGGTGGGGGCATTGAACAATTCGGGGGGGTTGGCTTGCTTCTGGAATCCGAAGAAAGTTCTCCCATTATGGTGGATTTCTAGTCGGTCTTCTATTTCTCTAGTAGCCTCTTGTTTTGTGACTGGAGAAAGATGCCTCTTATCTAATATTTATGCTCCTACTCATCTTTCTGGTAAGTCAAATCTTTGGGCTCACATCAGTTTCATTCGGGCCTTAGACCCGTTTCTTCCATGGATTATGGCCGGTGATTTTAATGCTATTACTAGCCTGGATGAGAAACGAGGAGGGTTAGCCAAGCTGGACCCCTCGGCTGATCTTCTCAGGGATATGATTGGTTCCTTGAATCTCATTGATGTGAAGCCTTCCAATGGTGTCTTCACATGGAATAATAGGAGGTGTGGTGCTGAGGCTATCTCGGAAAGACTCGATAGATTTTTGGTTTCCTGCTACTGGATGAACAGTAGGTTGACCACCAGTTCAGAAATTCTTGATTGGAGAGGCTCCGACCATTGGCCTATAAAGCTCTCTGTCACCATGTATGGAGTCACCAAAAACCCTTCTTTCAAATTTCAGTTAATGTGGTTAAGAGATCAGTCCTTGCATGATCTTATGTTGGATTGGTGGTATGAGGGGATGCCTGCGCATGGGACGGCCATGTTTACTTTTTGTAAGAGGCTTCAACATGTGAAGTACAGGCTTAAGAGATGGAATAACCAATGTTTTGGGAACCTCCATGCTCAGAAGATGGCTGCTCAGTCCAAGTTGGATAACATCACTCGTATGATTCGAGACCAAGGGCTAACCTCTGATCTAAGTATAGCGGAGTCCTTGGCTCTTAAGGGTTTAGAAGAGTGGGAGCTTCGGGAGGAGATCTTTTGGAAGCAAAAATCTCGAGTTGATTGGCTTCAGGAAGGGGATAGGAACACTGCATTCTTTCATAATTCGGTTAAGGCTCGGAGGCAAGGGAACTCTATCTCTTCATTGGTTTCACCTGAAGGGGCTCATCTCTCTTCTTGTGTTGATATGTCCAAGGCTGCGGTCAATTATTTTTCAAACCTCTTTTCTAGAGAGGATCTTGCAACTTGGAATGAGGAGAGGGCCATCTTGGATTGTATTCCCCACCTGGTCTCTGCTGAGATGAATGGGGCTCTCTTAGGTCCTATATCGTTACCTGAATTGGAGAAAGTGGTGTTTAACATGAAAAAAGGTAAGGCTCCCGGCCCAGATGGATTTCCTATTGAGTTCTTCCAAGAGTTCTGGGAAATAATAAAGTTTGATCTCCTCGCGGTGGTTCAAGAATCTCACAAGAACAAAAAGATGCTCAAGGCCATGAATTCCACTTTCTTGGCTCTCATACCTAAGAAGGAGGGGGCTAATCAGCTGGCTCAATTTAGACCTATTGCACTTTGTAATGTTGTCTACAAGATCATCACCAAACTGATTGCGGATAGACTCAAACCTCTCCTTGGTTCTCTGATTTCTCCTGAGCAGGGGGGTTTTGTCGAAGGAAGACAAATTTTGGATGGTGTTGTGATTGCTATGGAGGCTATTCATTCTATGGCTAACTCTAAGGAGAAGGCTATGTTTATGAAACTTGACATGGCTAAAGCTTATGATCGGGTGAGCTGGGAGTTCTTACAGAAAATTCTCTTGGCTTTTGGCTTCGATGTGGAGTGGGTGAATTGGGTTCTTAGTTGTGTGACCTCATCTTCCTTCTCTGTTCTCATTAATGGGGAACCTTCAGATTTGTTTAGTGCTTCTCGGGGACTTCGGCAAGGGGATCCTTTATCTCATTATTTATTCATTATCATGGCGGAGGGTCTGGGAAGATTCATCAAATCTCAGGTGAGGCAAGGTCTTATCCAAGGTTGGAGATGGAACAATTCTCTTCCTTCCTACTCTCATCTTCAGTTTGTGGATGATACGGCATTGATGGGCATGGCTCGAATTAGTGAGGCAGTGAACTTCAGGAGTGCCTTAGACATATATTTGAAGGCTTCAGGTCAGTGCATTAATGATGACAAGTCATCCATTTATTTCTTTAATACCCCTCGGCTTATTCAAAGCAGGATTGCTAGGATCCTTAGATTTCATATTGGTTCTCTTCCCTTGATGTACCTTGGGATCCCTTTGGCTTTGGGATCTCAACGTAGAGATTACTGGCAGGGAATTTTGGAGAAATTCCGGAGTAAGGTTAGTCATTGGACTTTCAGATGGTTATCTGCTGCTGGGAGAGTGGTTCTCCTAAAGACTGTGGTGCAATCTCTCCCCATTTACAGGTGTTGTGTGCAGGTTCCCCCTTCCTCCTTTGTGAGGGAGTTTGATGCTCTGTCTCGGCAATTCCTTTGGTCTGGCAACCTTCTCTCCTCGAAGTGGAGTTTAGTCAAGTGGGAGTGTGTCTGCAGGCCGAAGCATGCTGGGGGTCTTGGTCTTAGGTCTATGGCTCTTGTTGTCACGGCCTTGGCGGCCAAGCTATACTGGAGATGGTGCAACAATCAGGATCATGACTGGGCCAGGATTCTTGCTCACAAGTATCTTGCTGGTGCTGATAGCCTTGATGTGCCGCGTCTTGCTTTGTTGGGTAAAGGTTCTTGTATTTGGGATACCCTTAAGAAGGGCGCTCAGTTGATTAAGGAGGGTCTCTTTTGGATTTGTAATAGAGGCTCTGATGTGCTATTCTGGCAGGACTCTTGGGATGGCCACCCTCCCATTCTTTCTAGTTTCCCTCAGCTTTGGCCTTTGTGCCATATTTTTTCTGAGGCGGGTTGGACTAAGGTGGAGCATTTTAAAACTGTCAAGCGAATTGGTCAGGCGATGGTGGCTTGTTGGAAGGACCCGCAGGAGTGGCCCATGGGTGGTTTAGAGGAGGATCGTGCTATTCTTATTAGAGTTTTGGAGGGCAGGCTCTGCAACTCCCTTAACGAGAGGGATGTTTTGGCTTGGAGTCCGAGCCCAAAAGGCAAATTTTCAGTTGCTCAAGGATATGCTATGCTTGACAAGAATTTACATGGTCCCACTGAGGTGCACTGGTGGAAGAAGGTTTGGGACAACTTTTCTTGGCCCAAATGTAATTTCTTCTTATGGTTGGTTGCTCAGAAGAAGTGCCTCACTTGGGATAATCTACGCAAGCGCGGCTTTCAGGGACCGTCTATCTGCTTCCTTTGTTCGCATAGTGAGGAATGTACCTCTCACTTGTTCTTCCTTTGCCCTTTTTCTAAAGAGATATGGCATAGATGGTGGGAGGCTTGGCGTCATGGCTGTATTCATGCTACCTCCCTAATTGAATTTTGGGAATGTCTTGGCAGGTCTCCTGCTAAGACTTCTTTCTTGCAGGTGGCTTGGTCTATTGGGCCTGTTTTGATTCTTTGGAACCTTTGGCTGGAGAGGAACCGTAGAGTTTTTTGTGGTTCTAAAGTGGGAAGTTTGCAATTGTGGAAGAAGATAATTAGTAGGCTTCAGGAGACAATTTCAGCTAAGTGCGATATGACTGATAATATTGATCAGGGTGATCTTGCTGTTGTGCGGAACTTGAACCTGGGGGATAATACAAGGGGAAACAGTGTTGGGAGAAGACCCCGTCATGCTAGGCAACGGGTCTGTCGAGAAGGGAGGTGGTCACCTCCCCCTGAGGGGGTCCTTAAGATTAATACTGATGGTTCGTCCCGTGGAAACCCTGGTCATGCTGGGGTCGGGGGTATTGGCAGAGATAATGATGGTGGTGCGATTTTTTTCTTTTCTATTTACAAGGGTCAGCACTCTAATAATCTGATGGAGGCCCTTGCTATTAAGATTGCCATTGAGCGTGGTTGCTCTTTAGGTTGGAGGAGGATCATTTGTGAGTCTGATTCTCAGATTGTGGTGGATATGCTAAACAACCAGAGGTTGGATGATGTTAGTTGGCAGTTAGCCTCTGTTGTCAGACAGATTTTGAGTCTTTGCAGTCCCTTGGTTTCTGTCTCCTTTTGTCACATCCCTAGAGAATGGAACAGAGTGGCTGATTGTCTGGCGAAGTGGGCCTCTGAGAATGTGGATGGCTGGGATATTAGTGGAAGGGAGGAGTTACCTTCCGATTATCATGAGACCTTAGAGAGGTTATTAGTGGAAGATAGGAATATGTAATGGGGTGGTTGGTTTTTCTGGTGGTGGTCTTGGTTGGTGGGCCTCTGGCCTTTGCTTTGTACTTCGGTTTTGATTGAATAAAATTTTTACCCCTTCCTTTTAAAAGAAATAAAGTAAAAAAAAATTAAAAAAAAAAAAAGGATCAACAAAAGAGGTCATTGAAACTAGAAGCTCAAAGATATGTGTTACACAAAGGTCAATTAATGTGGAAAAACCTTGATCGTATACTCCTGAAATGTTAAAATGAGGAGCAGTCCACAAGAGTGGATGAGCAATGTCATCAAGGATTAGGTGGTGGACATTTCATGTCAAGGACTACCACTCATAAGATCATGAATGTAGGTTATTTGTGGCCAATATTATTTAGGGATGTGGTCAAATTTGTAAATAGCAATATTCCATGTGGACGCGTCTACCCCTCAAATCCCCACGTTTTTGAGACGGGGATGTCTCTAGGACATGGGGAGACATCCCCCACCACTCCACCACCACTATTGGGACGCCATCAACACAACGGGGATGTTGGGACATCCGAAGGACTCCTAGGAGTCCCTCACTTGTCTCAGGGACACCCAGGTGCCTCTCGTAGCTGGCAGGCTACAAAAGGTGAAAAATTTAAAAAAAAGTAAAACATATAATTTTCTTTGGAATGGGCACCTAAGGTCGAACCCTAATGGCCAATGGGCCCCACCATTGCCTCCCAAACCCTATAAGACACCCTCATATCCTCACAATTACTCACAAATTCACTCCAACAGCAAGGTTGAAGAGGAGCAAAAGAGTGAGAGTGAAAGAGTGGAAGAGTGAGAGTTAAGTGTTGCAAATGCATGAAAGTTGAGAAGCAAGAAGAAGGGGAAGAAGCTTAGAAGAGGGATTCTACACCAAGCTGGGAGGATTTTTCAAGCACAAGGTAGGCTTCCATGACTTTTTTTTTTTTAATCTTTTTTATTAGTTTCATATTTTAATTTCATTCATAATTTCATAGACATGGCTGCAAATGTATTAGAAAATAGCATATTAAATTTTAATTGCTCAATGTTAATTGTTCGTTTTTAAAAATTAAAAATAAAAATCATATTCATAGACATGGCTCCTTGATAGCTTCCTATAGAGAAAGTAGATCGAACACCTTTACCAAACCTTTGAGTGGTTCGATCAACCCTTCCACAAATAGCACTATGAATCTTTTTTTTATAATATAGGAGACCATTACCAAAAGTCTCTAATATTCTACAACACAGCTATCGATTGTCTCATATTGCTTAAATTGTGTCAATTCCCTTAAATGAATCTCTAGATCTTTCCTAACAAACATTTCTATCGATCTTTGGCTGAATTCCTCCATAATAGAAACAGAATTATGTCCTTGAGAGATCATCTCAGGGTGCCACCATTCGTGACCTGCTCCTAGGTGGAGGGCACTAAACTTAATTGTCTCTTCTTCAAATAACATTCAATGAGAAGTAGGTGTCCAATTTCTATAACCAAGATCTGGCAGTAAATTTGTTAAGTCATCATATGTAGGAATGGTGACTTACCCAAACGGTTTTGGATTTTAAATGGCTTAGTTCGTTGAGGTTTCCTCCCCCTTGAACCATTCCTCATCCTTAGATCATAAAAAACCCAAAAATTCAAATCATTAAAAATGTCTTGGCTTAGCTCTTCATATTCATCAGAAAATGCATTGAAATTCATTCCTTATTTGATGACGAAAGGGATCTTCTTCTTCTATTTGTTCCTCTTCAAGTTGTTCCTCTTTTCTTTGCAAGAATTTGACTTTGAAGATCTTAGAAGATGAATTCATTGAAGCTCAATTGTGACAAAACTTCTTGATTTTCCCTACCCTCAATAATATTTTGCAATAATTGTACTAGCTCAACCATGGACTCCTTCATGGATCTTTGAAATTCCCTAGCCATATACCTCTAACTTTGACAGTTGGCTTCATGCAAAGAGGTCATGTCATCTATATATATTATCTTGTCTCTATCCCCAATGACTTCTTAATCTGATTCAACTATTTGAAACTTCCTTCTTTCCTTTGATAATATCTAAGTTCTCTTTCATTTGCTTCCATGTGTCAAAAGAAAATATAGATCTACATCAAAGTGTTAGCTTTCTACCCTACAAGCTGGCAACATCAAAGCTTTGAGACTATTGTGATGTCTCCAATTGAAAACCTTGGAAATATACAAAAAAATTGTATTTTATAATTATAGAAACTGAAAATAAATGCTAAACTATGTAACTAAATCCTACACTAATTATGATCAGTAATAAAAAATTCATAATTTAATTTTAATCATTTATTTATCAAAATAATAGTAAATAACCAACAGATCCACAATAGATGATGCCAAATTTCTTAGGCAAACCTTCAGATTTCATTGATAATTAAATAATTAATGATATCAGCAAAATTAATCAGCATTTAAGTCCTTGAACTAGTTCAAATTGCAAATAACAGTCCTACTTACAAATCTTCATACAACTTGTACAAGTAGTAAAATGCCAATAGGAGGTGAGGGGTTCGAAATAACTCAAGAACAGTCGAACTGCTGATAAGATGAAGAAGCAAGCTGGTAAAAATCTGGAAGCAACCCACAAAAAATACCAAAATGTACGGCACAGATACAACAGGCTAGTGGTTAGTTTGGCCTTGTACAGGGGCGGCTGGGAGCTATTAAAATGCCCTAAAATTCTTTCCCAAACTACAATTACAATACTAATAACAGCTAGACAACCAAGGGTAAGTTGGACACAACTATATGTGACCTCAAACCCTCGATAATATTGTTGATTGACAATTTGCACATAAATATAAATTGCTCCAACTAGTATGAATTGCAACAATAAGCTCAAAGTGAGCCCCAAATGGAATCGCCACCAATGGACAAGAGGGTTTCTGTCCTCAAATCCATAATGGAAATCAAAAGGATTTTTTTCCTCCAAAACTGACACACCAAGGGTTTTCATCCTTGAATGCTCAAATTTGAAGATAGAATTCAATACAATTAAAAAATGTATAATTTGCTTTGAGTGCTTGCCTTTCCTTTATAGGCACTCCCTTTTGGGTAATTAATTCATTTCACTTTTCATCCTAGGTGTTTAAAAATCAATTTTTAAATAAATTATTCCATAGACCTTATAATGTCTTATTTAGATGGCTGCTCTAATAATAATATTTAAGTTACCCTTTTGAAAAGATCAATGGACCCAACTTAAAATACTATTATTAAATTATTTCTCTTGTTTTGTCCCTTAGCCTACCAGAAAGAAAATAGGCTACGGGTCTTCAATTAATTCTTTCATTCCTGAGAAGGGAACATGATAGTATCACTCTAATTTATGGCAACACAACTCAACCTTTTTCTCATTGCCATCACATAAACCAATAACTTCAAGTAAACATTATATTCAAATAAAAAAGAACTAGCTAAAGAAAATTATAACTAGTCATAATAAGATAAAGCACGCACCCAACAAATTATTCAAATATGTGTAATCAAAAAATGGAATGTGTAACAAATGCTGTAATGTCCCCTAATTAGATACATAAAATGCACAAGTTAGGATCAAGAAATTTATTTACCAACACCTAATTTTGCACATGTAATTTTCCTTAAGGGCCTGCACACGTCGGGCATTACATAGTTCCTTAATCCTAATTCAAATTAGACAATTCCAAATTGAGCATTTTAAGGATAAGGCAGATGCATTATCACCTAGTGCATAAACACATCATAAACTAATATGACTTACTACTCTTGATTGGGATAGAACTTCGCCTTGACTCCTCTTTCCTAACCTCATTGGATGGTGATTTACTGTGCAAAGGGCACATGAACGCTCTCAAAGTGGACTCCCTCAAGGTGTTCCACCCGTCTTGGGACCGTCCATCAGTGGAGCGAATTACCAGCGTTTCCCTCCACAAACGTCCTATCCTTACTGAGTGCTAGCGAAAGGGAATTTTGGCCCGAAGTCTATTCTTCAAGGTAAAGTCATAACAGCTCAATAAGATACGATAATTGCTATAAGCAACATTATTGTGGCATAAATATTAGTCATTAATCTTCAGTTGTGGAATTAGTTATTCATCTATGCTGAATAGGTGAGACCCATAATATTGACATATATGATTATTAGTTGCAAGGTGTATCATTTAATATGCAGTAACTCATTGTCACAGCAATCTGTATTGATTCCATTCACTCAATGCTTAACCAGGAGTGTGGGTACTCACCTCCGAACATGCTGACTGGAACTCTTTCTCAGGACGTGCTTCTATAGTCTGACATGTCTTCTCTCTTCACGTAATGGTTGATTCTCTGCTATATAGTTGCCTTTCCTTTTGTGGTACCAATACTTCTTAATCCCCCTGTACTATAGATGGGTCCTTTTATACGATTCATTATCAAAATGCATGAGTAACGATATTCATATCACAAATCGAAATTACCATTATATAGTACCCTTGTTTTATAATTGTTCATCATTGTAAGATCCTATGGCATGCATATATCAGTCAATTATGAATAGAGAAGATATCTCATTATAAGTTATAAACACTCAGATGCGTTCATATTAGCTATGAACATGGTATGCTGATAATATAATCTAAATGGTAGTAATATTTATGTGCATACCAGATTGAACATAATCTATGCAAGTGAACTGCATACCTGGCTAACACATACCTGTTTAGTGGATCCGCAGATTTCCCTATTTATTACCTCTGTTCAGCCCTTGTTGTTTGGTACCTACGAATTGTCTATCGTTGTGTATCTTAATTTCCCTTTGCTGTGATTTTTTGCCTTTGGTCTCTCCTCCAATCGCCATTACGCATGGGATACTTAGCTTCCTCAAGCTATAAATCAATAAGAGCATATAGATGTCTCTCGCCTAGCAATCTTTGGAAATATATTGTCGTACGAGCACATGCTTATTTATTGAAATAGCTAGCTCCTCCAAATATCAACTATGCTATTATATTAGACGATTCTTCCTATGGCAAAGTCCCTTTTAGAAATCACTTTGACTAATGTGGCGACAATGGAAAAGGAATAATTCGATGATATTATATGTAAGGCTCCAAACTTCCCTTGTGATTTCACCAATGAAGGGGATATCACATGGTGAATGACAGCGTCTATAAAATGCCACAATCTCCTAGTTACTTTGTGTCACCCAGTGCCAACTTCACAATGACCATGTGGCTCTTAAAGCTCCCTTACAAATCCTTAATGCACATATATGACGGATCACTGCATTAAATTTGGCCACACCCGGTAACACATTCTCGTATCATCTTGTTTTATTTTTTCCTTCATTCCATTCCTTAAATTTGCCCGATCAAGGGCGCGACCAAAGGATGCGCCTGTTTGAACCCTCGTGTTGGTTCTCGGCTATGCTCTTAGCATCCCGTTGGCACTATGGTTTTTTCATGATTCTTATTCAATAGTAAACTTTATTTGTCTGCTTTATGAATGAATGAATGTTTTTAATCACGTCCACGAGGCCAAGCAGCCTATGGGACCCGCAGATAGCAAGCGAAGAGACGTGAACCCCAGAAAAAGCAGAAAAGCCTATGTTTCTTTTTCTTTCTGCATCTTGGATCTTCTGCTGTTTATCTTGACCAGAAAATCTGCAAACCCTATTATCTTCTCTTCTTCAAACAGATCACCCAACTTGTTCCCTTTTAATGTCTCAGTATAATTGATCCGAATGTCCTTGTAAGCCGAACATTCCCTGATATAGTGCCATTCTGTCTCAACCACTCCTTGAGTGCAATATCTACACCTTCTGTCTGCCCACTCCTCTTTAGGTATCATCCACCTTCCGGTCTCACATCTAAGCTGGTGCGAACTTGTTCTAATCTGAGCTATCAACATTTTCGCTTTCCATTTTATTTCCATTCCGATGTAGGTCTTTTGTGTGTGGTCATGCGTAGGGTTAAAATGTTTGACATAGTATTCCTTCTTCCTCCCAAGTGGCCCTTTCCACATGCTTTCTTTGAACTTTCCTTGCACATACCTTTTTATTTCCCTATTGGAATTTGGACACTCACTTATGCTAATACCCCACTTGCTCATCCATTTAATATTCTGTTTCATCCACGTGCTCTTTCTTCTATCTAATTTTTCATTTGCTGCCATTTTTGGCCAGCGATGAGTCTCCATGTTATCTAGTCTTCTTAGATAGCTTAGCAACCGAAACATAGCAGACGCTTCAATAGGGAAAGCACCGGCCTCAGCTAGAACAATCTCGTAAGGGACAGTAGATTTAATCCTGAGATTCTGTGTGATTAAATGTTTTTGTAATCTCTCTATCTGCCTCCACTTTTTTGCAGATGTGTTGCTACCCCAAACTTCACACCCATATAGCACCACTGGAACAACTAAAAGCCCAAAAAGAGTTTTCTTTGTCTTCCAATCCCATAACTCTGCCCTTCTGCATCTATTTTGCAATGAGTGTAAAGCTTTCCATCCCCCTTGTATCCTCTTTGCCCTACACGTTTCCCAGCTGAGTTTGTTGTGAAAATCAAGGCCAAGATACTTATATTCATTGACCACCTGTAAGGGGCTGCCTTCAAAAACAAATTCCCTATGAACCTTCTTTCTCTTCAAGGTAAAGATCATGACCTTAGTTTTGGTAGTGTTCACTTGCATCCCCACCTAATGACAAAAGAGTTCTAGCGCTTTTAAGTGTTCCTTCAAATCTTGTGCTGTTTTTGCCATTAAGACAAGATCATCAGCATATAAAAGCAGCTTTATAACACAATTGGTCAAGTAAACCCCACCCCCACCAAACTTATCGATCCACTCCTCTAATTTGTCAATGTATATCCCAAATAATGTAGGGGATAAAGGGCATCCCTGCTTGACCCCAATATCGCTTCGAAAACGTTCTGAAAATCCTTGTTTGGTTCGAATTTTGGCCCAAACCTGTTCATACAGCCTATGGACAGCAGCTCTATAGTGTATTGGAATTTCCAATTCTTCCATCCTACTCCATAATTTGCTCCTAGGAACCGTATCAAAAGCTTTCCTAAAGTCCACAAAGCAGCAAAAAACCTCCTCTCCTTGTTTATCCCAGACTTTCTCGATCAAGTGTCTAAGAGTCATGCAATGATCAATAGTAGAATGTTTTGGCTTGAAGCCCGCTTGCCCTTTTGCGCGTTTTCCCTCCTTTTCCGCCCACACACTAATCCGCTTTTCTATCATACTCCCAAAAATTTTACCAAAAAGAGGGTTGATCATTATAGTGAGGTAATTTGAAGGGTTGTTGGTGTCACCACCTTTGAGTAGGGGGATGACAACACTAGTCGTCCAGTTTGCAGGAAACCCATATTGAAGGACCTCATTGAATATTTTTTTAATATGAGGCGTGAGAGCCTCCAATCCCCATTTTAAGTGTTCTGCCTATAAACAATCTATGTCACGAGCTTTACCCATTGCCAACCTTTTTATTCCTTCTTTAATGTTCTCCGAAGAAAAAAGCTTAACCCTTGAGTCAATTATTGGAGGGCTGTCTTTATCTTGCCCCCTCTCATAAAGTTGTTTTGCATACTCTAACCATTCCAGGTCTGTAATATTGTTCTCTTTATTCGTGTCTTGATGCTGTAATTCTCTCCAAAAGCCCCTTGGATTGTGCCTCCCAAGCAATATTAACTCCTTCCTTCTAGTTTGCATAAACACTTCTTTTTTCAGTCTGACCAGCTTTACATATTCTTTGTTATTACCCCATTTTTTAGCCCTTTTCTTTGCTGCTTTACAATCCTCATCGTACCATGGGTTAGCTGGAAAGCTATTTTTATCACTTTTTTTAGGCCTAGACCTTTTGCAAGAATTGAGGGCCTTGAGAATAATAGAGGTCAACATGGTGCTGTCTATACTTTTTTTATTTGAGTTGAACATCCCAATGGTTCCTACCTCGTGCAATTGTTTTTCCAGAATTGTTCGGAAGGTTTCTTGGTTTTCTTGCGTCATAAGGATTGAACCTTGAGTCGTTTCTTTCTTTTCATTATGCTACGTCATCTCTTGCCGTTGAGTACCATTTTGTATGCTGATTTTCACCTGTATTGGATTGTGATCTGAATTCATTTCTATGGGACACTCCTTTACCTCTATGCTTATTAAACTTGTCACGAGTTTCTTTGAGCTTATAACATAGTCCACCACACTTTGGCCATTGTATGTGTGACATGTGATGTTCCCGGAACTAGGCCACATTTTTAAACCATTACATATAATTAGATCATACAAGCTGCACATTCCTAATAATTCTGCCCCATACAGTGTGATGTCTCCTTTTCCATCTTGAGATAGTCTTTCCCACTTTTGATTCCCTTCCTCTTCTAGCCATAAAGGGTTGTCCCCTCTTCCCTTCTCAATATCAAGGCAAAGAGACTGGTTATTTGCAGTTCTAGCATTAAAATCTCCAATTCGAATGATTTCCCCTTTGTGGTTATAAGCTGATATGTCCTTTTTCAAGGCTGCATATGGGTCTTCTTTGTCTAATTTCTTCTTCTTGTAAAATTTTGAACCATGGGGAGCGAAGTAACATGCAGCAAGATAAATTATGTTCTCATTTAACTTTATTTTTATCCATATGTACTGCTTATTTGTGTCTTCCTTTTCAACTTGTATGATTTTTCCCCAAGAATCTCTTACTAAAATTGTTACCCCTCCATATCCCTTGCCGCTTTCGGTTAGCTCATTCCAAACTGATATGACATTATATCATATTCGAGACAAGCAAATATATTACTATAATGATCATATGATAAAATCGGATCCTTATTATGATACCTGTTATGCTCAATCGGTGATTACTTCTATTATTTGGATTGCAAATTCTCATATTTGATAATTATTGGATTTATTTGTATTTTTGTGTATTATATCTTATTTTATTTATAATTGGTATATTACATCTTAGAATAATGTATTTTGTATTTATGGATTATTCTATCATATTTATAATGTTATATTTGGTATTTATGTATTTTGTATTTATGGATTATTCTATCATATTTATAATGTTATATTTGGTATTTATAATTATAATATTATTTTATGATAGTTATAATTATAGTAATTATATTTTTAATATGTATTTTAATAGTAATTTTATTTATTTGTATTTCAATGTTTAATCTCATAGTGTTACAAAATCGGTGACATGACAAATGCAAAGATTGATGATAGTTGAAACTTGAAATACATGCAAATGAAGTCAGAGTAAATGTAAAAGACAAAACTAGAAAGAAAAAGAAAAAACATATAATTACCACCAACCACTGCCAAACTTGCGGAGACCACCTCCGTTAATGAAATACCACAAAAAGCAAGAGAGTATTGCATCAAAATATTTCCTAAGCATAAAGCAAATCCACCAGTCATGGCCAAGGCAACGGCGGGCCAATTCTCCTACATCAAAAAATAAATAGATCAAGGCACTATACAAAAATATGTATAAATCTCGTCTCCTTAATGAACATTATCATAAAGATTGTTATATATTGTAGTTCATGTTCCTAAAGACTAATGAGAGTGTAGAAACATAAAATTATGAGCATTTATTGAAAAATCTTAATGTCACTCTAGACATGCAACAATTGAAAAGGAATATAAAATACTTACAACTACTCAAATGAGGAAATAATCATATTCTATTCTATTAATTATTGATCCTAAATATAAAATCATGTAAGGAACAGCACACCAATGCTTCTTTAAGAACATCCAAAAAGGCCTTCTGAGTTTGTACATCCACAATCATATTTGCAAAGAATTCATCTTGAATTATACAAAAACCACCCATGGATATTAATGCTAGATAACATTTTGTGGCTATGAACACATTTGATAAGGACATCTAGCCAACTCTTGATGCATCAAAAGTTAAAGGAAAGGACAAAATTATCATAACACACATTCACATCCTTTAGTACACAAACATTTCCCTTTAGTGGCAAGCTACCTATGAGCACTATGTAAGGCACCCAGCTGATAACAATAGTACAAAGTGCCTAAAGCTATGATCTCTGTGCAAAACACCTAACTAATAACAGCATACAATACTCAAGAAGGATTATTTATGTTTCACTGTGTAATTAGCAGTCAATGTTATTGATTTAGAAGCCATAAAGTTATTGACTGATCCACACTTATGCACTCAAAAACATATAATCAGCAAGGCAAGGAGATCGCAGGTTTGTCAGATTTATATATGCATAAATGGATCGAAGACACCAATTCAGATTCAATCACAATCAACACAGTGACCACAACACCAATCAATATATGTTTAACTCTATAGGACGCCAATGTGGATTACTCCGCAAAGACAATTATTGATTACGGGGATAGAACCGCTCTAACTCAAATTGATAACAGCAATCATCTTACACAGAAATATAGGAAAAGGCTGATAACAGCATATCAACAATGGATGCCTAGAGGATCATACAACTCACTGGAATGAGGGACGGGCTACTATTGTTAAATGATTGAATGCTCCTTCCAAATATATGCAATGGGTGTCGAGTCTACTTGTTCATCGATTAAGCGCTATAGGGGCACCTGAAATATGGCGCCATTACTCAGTTCTTCCCTCTATCTACTACACACAATTATGCACCTGAGAACCCGATGGATATACAAATATCTACTAACTAGTAGGCACACTAGCAACTGTTGCGGAAGATTGAGTATCTATGGCATTCTTGGATCTAGAAATGGCGGCTAACTCCAAGTCATCTAGTGCAGAGCTAGACGCTAATCCCTTGTTCTTCGCCGATGATATATCTTCACCTGGGCAAAGTTTGCAGTCTTAGCCGAGAAGGGAGATGGGTGAGCGTGACCTTCAAGTTCACGAACAAGCAACTGGGGGAGTTGTAGGGTTGGCACGAGCGTAGGGGCTCTGTCACCATTCAATCGCTGAAAACGCCTATGCCCAGCTACCTCCAAATATCAACACAAACTTGCTGAGAAAGATGGAAGTTAGGAACAGTGTGCACAAAGGAAAGAGGAGAAATCACAATTTTTGGAGAGCATTTTGTCTCACTAGGCAACCAATCTGTTGGTTATCTTCAATGAACCAAGTTGATCTCACAATCTAGCCTATGAATTTCCATTTTCCAATGGTTAGCTAATTGGAGGGATTGGCCAACAAACGAGTGAAAGCTTGCAAGGCTTTCCTCTTGCACTTTGGGCTCTGGAAAACCCGAGAGGGTGATCCCACACAATGTACCTTAAGATTCTCTGTGCCAATTAACCTTGTACATTGTAGATAACAGATAAGCTCTACTTGGAATTGCTTGACAATTATGTAAATGCAAAGATCTGGCAAATCCTCACATACTAACTTATTTAAAAAGCAATAGAGCATAATGGATCCTGACTTGACATACATTTTACCAAAGAATTTAAAGAGTTTAATGATTTGAACGTATTTGTTGTGAAAGATCAAGAACAGTTCAACACAAATACAAATCCCAGAACAGTGACTTAATTCAGGGTACGAAGTCTAACACAACGCAAATAAACCTTGACAACAGATTAACACTTAGCATTATAGAGCTTACACAATGTTGCATTACAACATCAGTCTCAATTACTCAAAACCATAACTCATTATCATATCCTGACACTCGAACCATCTAAATCTATGATTTCATCCAAGCAATTTAATAAATTCTTTTTATTTGGACAAAGACAAGACCATACATTCATCGAAAGCAATAAAGACCACTAAAACAACCCTTGATTATTTCATTGATAATTCAAACAATGAATACATCAGGAGAGAATTGGCTCTTAAGATATACCTGTTGTGACCTTTTCACACATCACCCCATTCAAAATGGGGATGCCCCTAATTTTTGCTCCATTCGGGTTTTTTGGCTTTGGTTTTGGTTGGTTTTCCTGCTGTCTCTCTCAGTTTCATTTGTCTTTCTGGGGTTGTACCCATCTTTTAAGCCTAAGTTGAAGTTTTGGCTAAGTCGGTGAAATTAGGGTTTGCATTCTTCAGGTCAGTTTGAGGTTGATTTATGCAAGCGAATTGAAATTTGAGTTTGGCACTGCAATCAGATGGAGTCAGGCAGGTCCCCATTAAATTTTCTCTGAATTCTGACAACTTACTATCTTTAGTAAGTACTCAATTTGGGACATTTTTCTTAGCACTTTTGAAATTTTGACTGTTGTGCCACGTTTGGAGCACTTTGAGGTGCTTACCTACAAAATTTGAACAAATTCTGACAACTTGCTATTTTTAGCAATCTTGGCTTCGGGAGCCATTTTTAAGGTTTGCATGTATGATTTTTCAATGCATGTCAGGATATTCTTTATGGGTTTTTCGAGAGCTTCGTGATGGTGTGACATGC
Source organism: Sequoia sempervirens (assembly GCA_007258455.2). Lineage (NCBI taxonomy): Eukaryota > Viridiplantae > Streptophyta > Pinopsida > Cupressales > Cupressaceae > Sequoia > Sequoia sempervirens. Next base: position 12,480 of record VDFB02181537.1, on the reverse strand, counting down.
AAGTCAAGTTAATGACTTTCTATTTTTAGCAGGTGCTAGCATGCAGACCAATTTTCTAGGTTTTTCAGGGTTTTTTGGGATCTCCCGGGCAATATGACATGCAAACACGTCCAGCAATTAGTTGGCCACTTTCAAGCACTTACTATTTTTAGCAGGTTCACTCTAGCAGCTCCCCATCACTTCAGTTTCATGAACAGAGCAACATGCAACAAAAATGGGGTCAAACGGAGGTCATTTGAGGCACATGCAAGTAAAATTGGGGTTTCCAACTTTAAAGCCTAAAATGAGGGGCAAAACGCGAGAATTTTTGAAAACCAATGTATCCCATTGTGATCAGCGTCCTTCAAGGAATCCATTGGTAAAATTTAAGCGCATTTTGCATACTTACTATTTATAGTAAGTCACTTCTGAAACAGGGCTAAAAATAGCAGGTTAGCACGAAAGGCCAATGTGAATAGGTTGGTCATGCTATGAAGGTCACATGGTGTGAATTACAAATCAAGAGGAGATTCAAAAGTATGAAAATCAAGGGTTTACTAAAAATAGAAGGTTAGGGTGAATCAATTGCAAAATTGGCTAAGTGTTCAGACCAGTGTTACAAGACTCGCCTAGACTCGGCGAGTCTTGGCGAGTCCCGAGGCGAGTGAGGCTGGGCGAGTCTTTGGGACTCGGCTGCCGAATACTCGCCAGACTCGCCGAGACTCGCCAGACTCGCCAGACTCGGCCGTCAGTTTGTGCGCATGTGTGTTAAAAAAAACACATTTTAAAGTTTCATTTTTATTTTCTTTTTGTTTTTATACTTGCCTCTATTCCTCCAAAAGGCACTTCATTTCATTTTCAAGCAAGTAAGAGAGAAAAAAGAGAGAAGAGAGCCAAAACACATTTGCATTGAAGGAAAATCAGCAAAGAGATTGAGCACCAAATGCTTATTGAATCGCATTTGTGTAGGTTCGTAGGTGATTTTGCTGCATCTAGAGGAGTCTACAAGGGATTGGAAAGAGATTTCCATTGATTTCAAAGAAGATTGAAGAGGTATGTTTGAGTTTTGAAGGTTTTTTGTTTTTTTTAACCAAAACTTCATTTTCTATTCTTTTTTTCTTCTTTGTTTTTTCTATTTTGTTTTAGTGAACAAAGAACAAGTTACAAATAAATACAAACCCTAGGTGTGTGTGTTTAAGACTTTAAGTTTTTTGTTGAACAAACCCTAGGCATTCTTGCAAAAAAAAAAATAGTTTTATAGTTGCAAACTTGCAAACCCTAGGTTTTTTAGTTTTATTATAAATTATACTTTGAATGCTAATTTTTTAAAATTTATGTGTTATTGCAGCATTGTTTATGATATATATCTATAAATTGTCTCCATCATATTCAATTTCACCATGTCTCAAGGTAAAAGAGATCCTTGTTGGAAACATGCCATTATTACCCCTGGGCAAAAAAAAGGAGAAATACAATGTTTTCATTGCGAAACTCTTTTTCTTGGGGGTGGCATTAATAGATTGAAATACCACCTTGCATGTATACCGTGCCGAGATGCTAATCCTTGCACAAAGGTCCCTATTGAGGTAATGCATGAAGTGCAAGTGCAATTGGAAACCTTTGAGCAACAAAAAGAGTTAAAAAAGAAGCAAAAAGATGAGATGGCAGCCATGCGTGGAGTTGGAGATTCGAGTTCTTCCATGCCTAAAATTCCTCCAGGGTTTTCACCTTCAGTTGTTGGTAGTGGTAGTGGCAGTGGCAGTGGCAGTGGTAGCGTTAGCAAACTTAGCATTGGGCCCAGAGTTCGTGGATCTAGGCTGGATTCATATATTTTGCCACGCACTTCTCCGGGTTCCCAACCGTCTCTTGAGAGCATGGGTTGGAACAAGGATAAACATGATGCAGCCAAAGCTGCAATTGGAGACTTCTGGTTTTATTGCGACATTCCATTTCATGCAGCCAGGTAATTCTTCTTTTGTTTTGTTTTAAAATATATAGCTTGTTGCTTGATAGTTGATTCTTTATCTCTTGAATTTTATTTTTAGAGCTATGTTGAATTCAAATTGAAATTATACATTTTTCAATACTAATTAGTAATTACTAAATTTAATTTATTTGTGTTAGGTCTCCATATTGGCAAAATATGATTGATGCAGTTACTGTTTGTGGGGCGGGGTTCAAAGCCCCTAATGATGAAGAGATAAAAGGCCCCATTTTGTCCCAAAAAGTGGCTGATGTGAAAGTCAGAATAGAGGAGCAGCGAGAAATTTGGAGGACGAAGGGTTGCACCATCATGACTGATGGTTGGACCGATAGAAGAAATAGGACATTGCTCAACTTTCTTGTTTCTTCCTCGGGTAAATATTTTACTTCCTAAAATGCATTGCTTTAGTGATTAACAATCAAGATTTTAAATTTATATTTAATTGAATCATTTATTTTGTTTCTTTTTCAGGTGGTACCGTGTTCATTAAATCTATTGATGCATCCGGCAACTCCAAAAATGCTGAATTCCTTTGTGAGGCTTTGGAGGGTGTCTTGGCTGAGGTAGGGGAGGAGAATGTGGTGCAAATAGTGACGGATAATGCAGCAAATTATGTTGCTGCAGGTAGACTATTGATGGATAGGCACCCATCATTATTTTGGACACCTTGTGCCGCTCATTGCCTTGACCTCATATTGGAGGATCTTGGCAAGCTTGACTGGATCAAAGCATGTGTAGAGACCGCAAGGAATATTTGTAAGTACATATATCATCACACATGGGTCCTCAACCTTATGAGGCAATACACGGGGCAAAAGGAGTTGGCTCGCCCTGGGATAACACGCTTTGCTACCAACTTCATCACTCTACAATCCTTACTGCAGTCAAAAGGAGCTTTGAGGCGGATGTTTGTTAGTGAGGAGTGGGCTTCCTCAACATATTCTAGGACAAATGCAGGGATAAGTGCATCAGGTTGGATTTTTGATGAGCAGGGCTTTTGGGTGCCTACTAAGGAGATTGTCAAGGTAAATGTAATAAGTTAATAACTAATAAGTAATTAGTTTAGTAATTCTACATTATATTTTATTATTTTCATTCTTGTTTTTATTTTATTTGCTTTTTTTTGTTAACTCTTACTTATGTCAATGTTTCATAATAATTGCAGGTCACAGAGCCCTTAGTGGTTCTATTACGAGTTGCTGATGGGGAAAAGCCCGCAATGGGCTACATATACGAGGGCATGGATAGGGCCAAAGAGGCCATTAGATCCATTTATGGGGGAATTGATAGTAAGTATCGCCCCATTTGGGAGATCATCGATAGACGATGGCACCTCCAACTTCACAAGCCCCTACACGCAGCAGCATATTTTCTCAATCCGGCATTCCAATTTCGCAAAGAATTCAAGGCAGATGAGGAGGTTTTGAGTGGGCTCTACACAGTCATTGAGCGGATGTTTGATTCTCATGTTGGAGCCCAAATTGTTGCCGAGATAGAGATTTTCAGACTTGCACAAGGAGATCTCTTTGCAAGAGATATATGCAAAGATACTCGATCGACATTGCAGCCAGGTAAAAATTTATTAAGGGCATAATAGTAGTTTAAAAATTACCACTTTTCAATCTTTTATATTCAATGTTCATATTATAATTAAATATTCACATTTCACAATGAGATTTATTTTTTTTCTTTTTCTCATCTCAGATGCATGGTGGGAGAGATTTGGTGCTAAAGTACCAAATCTTCAGAGGATTGCGATTCGAGTGTTGAGCCAACCATGCAGTGCCTCGGGTTGTGAGCGCAATTGGAGTATGTTTGAGCACATACACTCCAAGAAGCGCAACAGGTTGTCAGTGCAGAGGTTGAATGATCTTGTTTATGTTCATTACAACCTGCGCCTTCGCCATAGACAGATATTGGGCACTGACTTGTCACCCATCACGTTGGAGGAGGTTGATCCACAGTCAGATTGGATCACTGAGGTCGAGGATCCTGTTTTTACCAATAAGGACCTTGATTGGGTCGACCAGGCAGATCGAGAGGCAGAGGCAATAGCCATGGCAGAGGAGGAGGATAGAGCAAGAGGAGACACCTTGGATGCTGGTTTGGGTGCCTCTGAGTCTGACACTGAGACACAGGCAGAGATGATGGCTGCAACATCATCTAGGACCTCTCTTAGACGTCTACGCAAGAGGACTAAAGTTTAGAGCCTTAGTGATGCAGGCTCCTCTGAGCCATAGACTTATAGCTTTTGTTTTACTTTTATTATATGTTTGGAACTTTTGATGCCATGGATTTCATATTCCATGAGTATTGTATACATTTCACAACATTTATATATCTAAGTTCTAACTGTTTAACTTTAAACTTTAAACTCTTACTACTGTTATTGTTATTAACTATTAAGTATTAAGTAATTACTTATTTCCTTCAGCTAAAATTTGCGTTTATACTTATGTGATCGATAGATGTTTGTGTATAGGATCATAGTAGTTTCTATTTCATGATGTTATTGTGTATTTAAGGTTTATTTACTAAAGGGTGCATGAAACAAGCTTTAAATCCTTAAAAATCTCTGAATTTCTTGGGTTTTTCTATTTGCCGAGTCTTTGCCGAGTCTTGGCGCCGAGTCCGAGTCCGAGTCAAAAATCAGCTTGCCGAGTCCGAGGCGAGTCCGAGTCTTGTAACTATGGTTCAGACAAGTTCAAAGTCATCAAAAAAAATGGAAGTATCACCTATCATAAGCGCCCTAGGCATCATGGAGGCCTGAAAACTTTCCAAGGCATTGAAAATTCCTGAACCAGCCCTCATATGCGCCCTTGATGGAGGAGGCTAAAGAAAAGTTGCTAAGGCGCTGAGAATTCCCTAACACCCCCCTAAATGCGCCCAAGTCATAGAGGAAGGATCAAAAAAAAAAATGTTTAAGGCGTTGAAATTTCCTGATCAACCTCCAAATGCACCCACCACACAAGGCAAGTTGAAAATTGTCTAAGGCAAGAAAATGGCAAGAGGACCTTCCAAATGCGCCCAACCTTCACAACAGTGGAAATGCGCCCAAGTTTGATGAGGAGGGTTTTAAGTGATAAAAAATTTCCTGACACACCTCTAAATGTGCCATCTAGCAAAGGAGGCATCAAAATTTGTTTAAGTCAAGAAAATTAATCCACCACCCCTCAAATTGGCCCAATCTTAGAAGGAATAAGGTGAAAAATTTCTAAGTTAAAATAAAATTCCTTGGCTACCCCTCAAATGCGCCCAAACAAGCAAGGAAAAAGACAAAAAATTTGAAATTCCTTGACCTCACTTCATATGCACCCAAGGGAGTGGAGGTGAAAAATGAACCTTAGGGAGTAATATTTTCAAGGGTGACAAAAATTAAACTAACCCCTTCATGTGCGCCCTTGGCAAATATGAAGTTGGAAAATGGTTTTAAGAGAGGGGATTACATATTTTCCAAGGGGATATTATTTTTGAGACAGAGGGAAATATTTTTGGAAGTAAAATGCCTTGGTATAAATGAAGGTGGACATCTAGATGATTTTGACAAATTCTTCTAAGAAGAAATAATTTTTCCAAGCTAAAGTGAAGATGAAATAATTTCTAAAGCAAAAGTATAAAAGAATAAAATGAATGCCTTAGCTAGTTGAGATGATTTTTTTTTTAAAAAGGGCTTTTGAGTTAATATTTTTCAGAGGATGATTTGAAAATGCAAATGAAGTGAAGCACGCCTATGCCAGTAAAGATGAAATTTTTGAAATTCTAGAAGTCAAATATTCCAAGCTTCAAATGCCAAGTGTTGCAATTGCCTGAGGAGGGAAAATTTTGAACTCCTTTGCATGGAGGAATCTTCAGCATAAAACTTTATGACGGGCAGGCTCAAGTTAGAAGATGCTAGGTAGTGGAGAAGTGGAAATTTAAATGACTTAGCCAGAATTAGCCTCTTCTAGAATTCGACTTGGCTATAAGAGTTGAGAAAATTTTTATTTTCTTCATCAGTTGCTGGAAGCGAATTTGAGTTCTGCAAGTGAAGAAATTTGAAGTTGGGGAAGAGTTGGATAAAAGTTGAAAAATTTTCTAAGTGTTGGAAAGAGATTCCTGAAAGGGTGTTGAGGTTTGAAGTCTGAAATTCAGTGTTGAGGCTTCTCATTTTCAGAATTCAGCTGGTAGTCTCAAGGTGACATTATTTTTTCTAAGTTTTATTTCTAATGACTATCTTTCATTTCTGTAGGATGGCTGAAATAGATAGAAGAGCGACTGGAAAAGATACTAATGTTGAATCCAGCAAAGCAAATGCATCCAAACAGGCTGTAATCAAGAAGTTGAGCAAGTCTTTCCTTCTAGAGTCAAAGTTTTCTTAGAAGTTGGGGAAGTTGAGTGATACAAACCTTGGCTCTTTCAATCTGGAGGCTTTCAGAAGGCGAATGATGGGGATAGGAAGCCATCACCCATCAATTACTTCGCACAATATTGTAAAAAGTGACTTTATGCAGCTACTGGTTTTCCATGAGCAATTCAACGTCCAAAGCTGATTATGGAGTGCACCAATTGTTACAACTCAGAGTGAAGAATTATTGTTTCACCTGATGGCAAGTTGCTTGCCAACCTCACGCCTGAAGCTATTGGAGAAGCATTCGGAATTCCTGCCTATGAGAAGATGATTTACAAAACAAGAGAGAGAGTTGAAAGAATGTATGCTTCTACATTTGAAAGGTGTACTAATATGATAAACTCTCATTGGATGAAAAAGCCCAAGCCAACTCGCACAAAGTTGCCAAAACAAATAATTTCAAATGATTTGAAGCAAGAATATTGTGACCTGATTATGATGCTCAGCAGAGTTGGCGGAAGCCCCCAATCATTCATTTTTGAGCCATGGATGTTTTATTACATCAACATTGTACTGGAGGGCAAAGAACAAGTTGACTGGGCGGTAATGATCAGCGACAATTTGCATGAACAACTCAGAAGTTTGAGGAGAACGAAGACATTTTATATGAGCTCTTATATCATCTATATGCTGGCTCGAATGACAAAGTACAGGGGGATATCATACAAGGAGCCGATTGGGTGTGGTTCTCAACAATTCAAGATTCATGAGGCTTGTCCACAATTGCATTTGACAAGCACTTCTCACTACAAAAGAGTCAATGATGCCTTCACGATGCATATAATGAGGACTCTTCAGCAAAGAATTCATCACAGAATATCAAAGGAAGCTCAGGAGCTGATTGAGAGGTACGGATGTTGGTTTATCCAATTTCCGAAATTCACTTACATTAGGCTGCAGGGGTTTTCATCTTATCCATACAAATTGCCCCGATACCCCACAAAAAAAATTTTGATGCTAGAGATATCTAGGCAGCTCATTGCCTATGATAAGATTCAGAAGAAGGAAAAAGGACTTGACTTCCCTATCATCATGGGAAATTCAAATAAAGTTTGACCTACACTGCAGGCGGCCAAGGAAGCAAAAAATGAGCTTCAATTTTTCCACCTTTTTTATCATACTAGCAAGCAGTATTATGATCCTCATAGGAATATCAGATGGATATTGGCTGAGGAATTCAGACATAAGGCGCACATTGAAGATTTTTGGACAAATGCGTTGGATGATGCTGAAGTGAGGAGAAGGATGTTTTCGAGGATACCATTGAACATGATTAGGGAATGTGAAATTGTTCCTGTGCCAGAGCAGGTTGGTGAAGATATGAATGTTATGCAGTTTGATTATGAGACTGTGAGGAATACACCACTCCCACTTTCGGATTGGTCGGAGCCAGAGATTACGGATTTGGATACGCTTTGCATACCAGTCTTGACATTCACGAGAGGTTGGGTGGAGAGACACGTGAACAGGCTTAAGGGCAAGTCAATTCCTCTTACTTACAACTTAATGGGAGATCATAGGCCACCAACTGTTAGGAAGAAGAAGCAGGTTGCTCGAGCTCCGGAACCACGAAGAAAAGAACCAGTCCAGCCGGAGCCTTAAACAGTTGAGGAGGCATCACATACGCCATTGAGGACTCACTCTCCGAGTGTGCAAGAAGTTTCACTATTTGCAGATTAGAGAGCAAGGATGAATGAAGAACAGCAGTTACAGGAAATAAATCGGCCACCTCGTAGGGAGTCCATTGGCCAGAGTGTCAACGCGCCTATAAGAGGGAACCAACAGGAAGAGGAGGAAGAAATAGCCACGGATACTGGCTTCCAGCGTGAGATTGATACAACATTAGAGGATGACACTACTACAGGTCAAGAGCCCTGTTGTGACCTTTTCACACATCGCCCCATCGCTGATGGGGACCCCCAGTTGCCTGCTAGTTTTTAGGGTTCTGCCTCCTTGCAACGGTTACATGAGATCACTTTGCTAAGAGCTTCAAGTCAGTTTGTTGAGAGTCACCCGAGCCGAGTCAGTAATTCATGCTTGAATCAGTGCGTAGACGTCATGGAAGCGCTCAGAAGGCCCAAGAGACGAAGATCGACTGTGAATTCGGCCAATTCTGAGACTTCCTATTTTTTAGGAAAAGTTGCTTTTTCGATTTTTCATTTTTGGCATTTTCGGACCAAATGAGGTTCCCTATTTTTTAGGGTTGCTTTTTCTATTTTTAAAAGTTTCTATTTTTGGAAAGTTTCTATTTTTGGAAGGGTCCCGAGTTCTGAAAACGCACTCAGAAGTTCGAAAAAACTCAATAGAACTCTCAGAAAATCAAAATGAAAAATTTGAAAATTTTTGAAAAATTGCAAAAAACAAGTAAAAAGCATGAAAATCAGACCAAAACGTTCAAAAATCTGGAAAAACCAGTTCAAGATCAATCAGATCTGAAGATGAAATCATAAAAATCAACTCAAAAATGGTGAAATTGTGAAAAATCTGCTCAAGTCTGGAAAATTCGCCATGAAAGAAGGATGAAGGAAGGTGTATGAAGGTCTGGAAGGTCATGGAATTCACCCAGCAGCTAAGGAGGATGTCCAAAAAGGTCTTGAAGTCCGCCCAGCTCTTAGGAAGCATATCCCTGCATCTTAAAGGAACATCCTTGCATGCTCTAAAGTCCGCCCAAGACCATCCTTGACTCCTTGGAAGTCCGCCATCCACTAAGAGGTACGTCCTAAAGGGTCATAAAGTCCGCCATCCACTAAAATGCACATCCTATAAGCCTCCAAAGTCCGCCCTTGCATCATGAAGCACATCCTTGACCCCTTTAAAGTCCGCCACCCATGTCCTTGCATGCTCTAAAGTCCACCATTTACTCTAAAGGACGTCCAAAAGGCCTTAGAAGTCCGCCATATGCTTGAAGACTCGTCCAAAATACTAAGGAAGTCCGCCCTTAAAAGGTGGGACTTGGCTGAAGGCTATTGAAAGTTCGCCTAGGCATGAAAGTAAGGAAAAATCAACATATTTGCTAAGTGTTGGCGCCCAGCTAAGGAGAATTTCGAAATTTGGTTGAGTATGAGGGCCTAAAAAGGTGGAAAATCCTTTCCACAGGGATAAAATGATGAGAATAAGTGCCAAAAAGCTTCAAGGTCCGCCCTAGGAAAGAGGGACATCCATGGTGTCCGTCCAAAAGATCTACAAAGTCCGCCATATGCTTGGAGGAGCTAGCAAAGTATCAAAGATATCCCTGATCTTGTCCAAGAAGCTAAGAAAGTCCGCCCAAGATGATAAGATGATAAGATTTTTGGCTAAGTGTTAATACCAAGTCTAAGAAGAGGTTCGAATATTTGCCTAAGTGAAGAGGCTAAGGATGGAAAGTTGAAGATTTTGGCTAGACATCCGGACACTTTCGAGAGGACAAATGCCAAGCTTGAAAGGGTACGTGCTAAAGAATATCAGGATATAGCAAAGGATAAAACGGAATGTGCCTAGCACGATGAGGAAAAGAGATAAAATTTGCCTAAGTATGGAGAAAATGTCGAGAAATTGTCAACTTTGACCCAAGAAAAATGCACAAGGCAGGGAGAAAGGAAGGGTCGTCCTTGGCCAGAAGGAGGAAGAATATGTCAGACATCAAGGAAATTCGCCCAACAAAGACATTCGGACAAAGATATTGCCTAGAGAAATTCGATTGCCTAGAGAAATTCGACTGAGCAAGGAAATATTTGACTTTGGCAGAGCAAAATAAGCTTAAAATCTCGCCTCGGCAAAGAAAAATAGGGATCTGGCAATGAAATTCTTGACGGAATGGCTTAAGATTTGGTTTGGCTAGACAAAATCAAGGACGAAATTGGAAAATGAACTCTCAGCCAAGAAAAAATGAAGGAAAATCGAGATAGCCATGGGTCCAAGACGAACGGGTTGGATTTAATTAAAATATTTTAATATTTTAATAATTAATTTTCAACTATTTGGAAATTTGAAATGCCTTGGACAAAATCAAAATTGCCAGACACGAATCGGACGTAAGTAAAGCACGCCAGGCGGAGATGAAATCCGACAAAAAAGAAAATTAAATTCACCATGAATTTAATTGAATTATTTAATGTTTTATTTAAAAAGTTGAAAAATCAAAAAAATAAACATTAAATAAAAAAATCGAATTTTTTGAAGATCAGTAAGATTTGTCTGGATAAGCTCGAGACTGATCCTTGTCGGAAGATAAAAGGAAACTTGCCTGTTTGGAAAATGAAAACAAATCGAGATCGAGAAAGATTATGGCAGTTGCTAAATCGAATTCAATCTCTCAGCATTATAATGAGTTTCAGCAACTCATTTTTTTCACACACAGCTGAAGAGAAATTTAATCTTTCTCGAAATCGTCAGGCAATTAATTCATCCATAACCAAAGTCGAATTTTCCCAGAGGGAGAAGCAGTGTTATGCTGAGGAATTTTTTGCGGAAAAAGAAAAAGAGAATTATTCAAAGCTGAATTCTTCTTGAAGAGGGGCGCACTTTTCAAAAAAAATCAGATTTTTAAATCTGATTTGCATTTAACGGTCTTTCACTGAGGTTTGGTAATTGGTCAATTAAATTTGCTATCTTTTCATGTACTGTCATCTTGACGAAGCTCTGGCAAAATTTTCAATTCCATTCAAGTCACTTTCAGCTTGCTTTTTCGCAGCAAATTAATTATATGAACAGCTGAAAGTCAAATTTTCAAATCCAAGGCACGAGGTTTAAATAATTTTAAAAGTCTTTTTATTAATCTTGATATTATGACTGCAGGTTGACGGACACGACAGGAGAATTATCCAGGAAGCTGAAAATGAAGTTTGCCAGCAAGGGTGCCCAGAAAGAGACCAAAGTCATCTCAAAGTGGAAGAATGTCATGGACACTGACCTCGGACATGTGGATTTTGACGAATTCAAGAAAAGAGTATACGGTCAGAAGGGACTTCCCATAGCAATAGCCAGAAGAATGGTCAGAAACGGGATATTCCAAGCAGCTGGATTCCCTCCGGCAATGGATTGTGCAGAGTTAATGGTAGAATGTGCTCGCCATTATGATGCCCAGAAAAGACAGATTATCGCCCCTGACGGAAGGATCTTGGCACACCTGAACGAAGTTGCAATTCAGGAGACCTTTGGCATCCCTGAACATTCAAGAACGGTCTATAAGACCAAAGAAGAAGCCAAAATGCTATATGACAGCAAGTCAGATTTGTGCGCCACAACAGTCAACAAGGTTTGGATGGACAAGCCAAAGCCGTCAATCAAGAAGTTGCCTAAGAGACCTCGCCGCACGGATTTCAAGGAGGATTTCGGAGATATTGTGCTGATGCTTAACAGAATTGCTGGCAATCCGCAGGGCGCCTTCTTTGAGAGCTGGATGTACTATTTCATCGACGAAATCACCTCTGGAGTCAAAATGTTCAACTGGTCACGAATGATAAGTGACAACCTCCATGAGCAACTAATCAACCTTGAAGAGACCAAGTCTTTTCACATGAGTTCATATGTGATATACCTGTTGGCCAGATCATACAAGTATCCAGGATTGATCTGCAAAGGCAAAATTGGCAACGGGGAGAACGAGCTCAAGCCTTACGACTGCTATCCTCAGCTCCAGTTGAAGGAGAAGACTCACTTCAGGAGGGTGCATGATGCATTCCTAATGCATATCACCAGAAAGCTTCAAGGAGGAGTGCACCAAAGGCTGAGCCATGAAACAAAAAGTCTTATCAGCAAATATGGGTCTTGGTTCATCCAGTTCCCTAAATTCACATATATCAGGATCCAGGGATTTACTGGAAATCCCTATAAATTGCCTATCTATCTGACTAATCGGATGATATTGCTCGAGGTTTTAAGACAATTAGAAGAGTACCAGAATATTCAGAGGCCGACCAAGAAGGCGTCCGTCACATTCCCATTCTTCATCGGGAACATGCTAGAGTACTGTCCATCTGCACAGGCAGCTGAAAGTGCAAGACTAGAGATCCAATGGTATCCTTTCACGGCATACAAGTCCAGGGTCAATTATGACCCACATCATAATATCCGGACAATGGAAGGGAGAAAATATAAGCACAGGATGGAATTGGAGGATTTCTGGGCAAATGCTGCGGATGAATATGAGGTC
>VDFB02181534.1:0-41371 GCA_007258455.2 Sequoia sempervirens | reverse complement strand
CCCTTTATCATTGATAGCAACACATGATGTGAAAAACCATCAAAGAAACAACAACTCTAAATATCAACACACTACAACTCTTCATATTACTTCTCGCCCTAAATAACTTATCTTTTACAGATTGTTCTCTCTCCCTTTGTAGCTTGTTTCTCTCTCCTTGAATGGATTATGAATTTATCCCCCCTCATTACTTATTCTTTTTCACATGCTTCTCTCCCACTTTGACATCAATGAAAAAGGAAATAATATTTGTACTATTCATTCTCTTCCTTTGACATCAAACAACCTACTTACTATTCCTCTCCAACACCTTTCCTTTACTTCTCTAAATACTCCCCCTTAGGAGCACACACCAACTTGCACCATATTAGCAACCATTGCACAATGACAACACACACTCTTCTAATTGTGACGAACAACAATGCCACTACATACTCCCCTTGAGAGGTAGCCACCAACATTAGTGCAAAACAAATAATGAATCTTGAGATCCACTAGACTGATGCATATCCTTATGCATCTAGTTCAAAGAAAGAGGGGAAATAACCCCCAAATTCTCCCAAAGATACTCAAAATTATCCTTAGGAAGAGCTTTAGTGAATATATCGACAATCTAATCCTTTGCAGGAACATATTCAAGCTTCACTTCATTCTCCACAACCTTCTCTCTCAAAAGTGATATCTAATTAAAATATTATTTTTCCTTGAATTTATCACTAGATTCTTTGAAATGTTTATTGCACTTGTATTGTAACAAAAGATAGAGATAGGCTCATCATACACTACTATGATATCCTTCAATGTTTTCCTCATCCACAACACTTGTGTGCAACAAGATGTTGTTGCAATGTACTAAACCTTCGTAGTAGATACAGATACTGAATCTTGTTTCTTACTTAGCCATGATACCAATATCCATCCAAGAAATAATGCACCACCACTTGTACTTTTCCTATCATCAACACAAGTAGCCCAATCCACATCTATGTAAGCACTCAAAGTGAAATTAATATCCTTAGGATACTAGAAAGCCATGATATAGAATGCCTTTTAAGTATTTGAAAATCCTCTTCACTATTGCAACATGTGATTCTCTAAGATCTTGAAATCTAGCCACAAGACAAATTGCATGCATGATATTCAGTCTAGTAGTAGTTAGATATAGCAGTTAACCAATTATTGATTTGTACTTTCTTTGATCAGCCTTAGGGGATTCATCATTCTTGCTCAGTTTGCAACTAGTAACTATAGGAGTACATACCAGTTTGGAGTCTTCCATTCCAAACTTCTTCAACATTTCTTTGGCATACTTTGATTGTGAAATGAATATACCTTTTTTTTTTTGATTGATTTGTAGCCTATGGAAGAAATTCATCTCCCCAAAAATAGACATCTCAAACCCTTTTTGCATCTCTTCTGCAAACTTCTTAGACATAACTTCATTACCTTCAAAAATTATGTCATCAACATATACAACAACAATCAAGATTTGATCATTTTCAACTTTAAATTAAATATTACTATTTGCAATACCTTTATTGAATCCTTGTTATATCCAATACTTATATTACCTTGCATACGAAGCTTTGGGAGCTTGCTTCAATCCATATAATGTCTTCTTAAATTTGAAGACCATATTAGGTTTGTTTGATATCTGAAATCCTTCTAGTTTTTCCATGTATACTTCTTCTTCTAATTCTCCATTCAAGAAAGCAACCTTCACATCCATTTGATAAAATTTGAAATCCTTGTGTGCTACAAAAGCTAAAAACATCCTAATAGCTTCCATTCTTGCCACTAGGGAAAATGTCTCCTCAAAATCTATTCCTTCAACTTGTGAGTAGCCCCTACACACAAGTCTTGCTTTGTTCCTTACGACCTCCCCATTCTCATTCAGTTTGTTTTTGAACATCCACTTAGATCCAATTATGTTTTTGTTTGTAGGTCTTGGGACAAGTTCCCAAGTCTGATTCTTCTCAATCTGCAATGGTTCTTCTTCCATAGCCTTTATCCAATGTCCATCTTTGCATGCCTCAATCACTGTTTTAGGTTCAACTTCAAAAAGTAAACACAAATTTACCTCTTCTTCAACAATTTTCCTTCTTGTCAGTACACCTTTTCTTTTGTCTCCAATGAACTGTTCTTCAAAATGATTTCTTTGCACATACTTAGGGGTTCTAGGAGTCTTTTCCGAAGCTTCTTCCTCTTCTTCAAACTATACTTCCTTTTCCTTAGCTTTTTCTTTTTCTATGCAACCAAGTTCATATGATTCATATCCGTTTATCACAATTGAGTTTTGAAAATCTTCATCAACTTTGCAACTTGCACTCTCAACAATTTTTCTCAATCTTTTATTGTAGCACAAGTAGGATTTTCTTTTAGTAGAATATCCAAGGAAGATTCCTTCATCAGAACTTGCATCAAACTTTCCCAATTTTTCTTCATCTCTTCTAATATAACATTTTCTTCCAAATACTCTAAAGTATTTAATAGTGCGTATCTTTCCATACCACAACTCATAGGGAGTCTTTGTGTTGTTTCCTTTTGCTTGAACTCTGTTAAGTATGTAAACAACAATATGAATTGCTTCTCTCCAGTAGATTTTTGGTAGGTTAGTTTCTTTCATCATAGTCCTTGCAACTTCTTGAATAGTCATGTTTTTCCTTTCAACCACTTTATTTTTTCGAGGAGTCCCAGGGGCGGAAAAGTGCCTCTTTATACCATGATTCTCACAAAACATGTTGAATTCATTGAAGGTGAATTCCCCACCTCTATCATACCTTAAACACTTGATTGTCATAGCCATTTCATTCTCAACCATAACTTTAAATGCTTTGAACCTATCTAGGGCTTCAATTTTCTTTAAGAAAAGTAACCCATGCCATTCTTGAATAATAATCAATAAAAAGAATGAAATACATGTCACCTTGAAAAATTCTTGTTCTTGTAGCACCTCAAAGATCTGCATGCACAAATTCCAATAGTTTGATAGAAGATTTTTCTTTTCCTTTGAAACTTCTTGTTTGCTTTCCAATCTGACAATCCTTGCAAACAACATTATTAGGCTTTATAATCTGAGGCAAATCTCTCATTTGCTTGAACTGAATTGATTCTCACCAAGTTATCAAAATTAATGTGACACATCCTATTGTTCCATAGCCAAATTTCATTAATCTGAGTCATGAAGCGATGAACATCAACACCCTTGTGATGGGCAAGGTTGTTGATGTCACAACTTGCATCATTTAATCAATTATTTATCAAACCGAGTGTGTCTTACAGCAATATGCGATAAGGATAGTTGTCACAGATTCTTTGGGGGGGGTTTTGCACTGTAAACAACGACTTTAGGTATCGATTTTCCTACTTCAGGAGCTTTTAGGAGCTCTCAGGAGCTCTTCAGGAGCTCTCAGGAGCTAAACTGTAGCGATTGATTCTTAAGGTTTAATTCTATCTTATTTTTTAATTTAAAATTTGGTTGACTTATTTTTTACTTAATTGAACTTGATTTATACTGATTCATGGAGACAACTAATGATTACTTTAATCCTTAATCTAAAACATGAAATCCAAATTAATTCTATTTTTCTTTTAAAATAAATCCATAATTAATTGTTGGAAATTAAACAATAATTAAGAACATAAATGAATTGTGAGGAAATGATGATTACTCTATAAAACATAAAGACTAATCTCCATGAACAGATTTTTAACGAACTCCAGCTTCATCTTTCCATAAGTTCCTATCATCGCTTCTAATGAAATTTAATAAATAAACACCAAACTTTAACTACTTTGAACAACATCTAAATCCAATTAATCTGATAAACCTTATAACGATTCCAACAACTTAATCTAACCATAATAAATTGAAACTTGAAAGGTAATTCGAGCATAAGTAATTATCCATAATTAACATTCACTAAGTCAGAAAATGATTTAACGACTTAACATTCCAAAATCAATATCTACTTCAAATTTAATACTAATGAATCAAAAATAACATAACTTAACAAAATACCAACAAAAGATCATTCCAAAGGTTGAGCAGGCCCTGCTCTTCCTCAGGTAAGATCCCTTAACACAGTGATTGAATTAACTTCTTGCTTTGATTCCCATTGATCAAAAGTAGAACACATAACAAAGTATTGCTATTGAATTGCAAAAATATGATTGAAATGATCTAACTCCTAACTAAAACTGAAACATGAATATTTATAATAGTATCCTTATTAGATTTCTAACATGACGTTAACTGCCAAGAATTAAGGCAATCGAACTAAAGATTATAATAAAAATAAAACAGATCTGAAGTAGGACTAAAGAGAACTATGCCAAGATTGGCGTTGGAAGTAGAAGTTCCATAACCAACTATAAAGAAGTCGATTTAGAGTTGAGTGACTCATCATCCAATAGGGCCCATCTATGGTGTAGTCATTCATCATGATTAAACAAAGAGTTTAACCATATCATCAATCTTTAAAATACCCTGTTCAAAACCCTTAAGAAGAGGATACCAATTATGGTAGTAAAAGATCAACGCAACATAATTATCTCATCTAATATAATCTAAAGTAACATAATTAACATAAACCATTACTTCAAATATATCCACTAATTTAGTTGAACATAAAGAAAAATAAGTAAATATGTTAATCTATAATCTACCGCCAGTCATGTCAATTAACAAAAATAACAAGTCTTTTAAACATAAAATGCTTTAAATGAAAGTATTCTAAGTCTCTCATCACCTTGAGCTGATAAACATTTCCATTTTTCCTTCTTCCAACAACAATCATCACAACTCCATAACCTTTTTGATCTCACATCCATCATCCTAAAACATAAGATTGTATCCTTTGCTACACTTTTTTCCAACACTCAAGAGGTTATACCTTAAACCTTTAAGATAGTAAACATCTTCTGTATTATACTTTCCTTCAAAATTGATTCAACCTATTCCACATATCTTAGCACCTGAATCATCACCAATTCTAACAAGTCCTCCATCATTCTTTTCAAGTTTAACAAACTTACTCTTGTCTCTAGTCATATGATTAAATGAGCATCCACTATCAATGATCCAATAGTTCTTATCCCATCTAGCATGAAAATAAGAAACCAAAGTACCTTCAGTCTTATCATTTCTCTCTGGAGGGCATTCCTTCACACATCTTTTAGAGTTAGCAAAAACAAATTCATCTTTTAAAGCCATGAACAAGCATTCATAATAATCATCTCCATAATCAAATTCATCATCAAAAATACTTGCATTTTTCTAACATAATAGCTTTTCTTAATCATCTTACCTTTGTTCTCCTTGTTTTTGTCATTCACAACTCTGTTAGGGCATCTTGAAACATAGTGACCTATCTTTCCACAACTAAAACATTTGAAAGGAAACTTACCTTTGTATTTAACAGTACCCCTTCTCATTCTTCTCACAAAGTTAGCTTCCACATCATCAAGATATTCATGATCTAGATCTTTAGTCTTCTCTATTTTTTTAGCCTTAAAAGCAATCTCAACTTTTGCACCATTATTTGGACCAAATTCTCTCATTTCACATGTAGTTAAAGAGCCATACAATTGATCTCTAGAATAATGATCTATATTTTCAAACTCCTCAATAGAAAAAAAGTTGTGACTGTAAGCTTTAGGTAGGGTTCTAGGAATTTTCTTTACCACTTTTGATTCCTTGACTTTACCTCCAAGACCTCTGATGGAGCTAACTACTTCATCTACCCTTTGCATGTAGCTTGTAATGTTTTCATCTTCAAACATCCACAAGTTCTCAAATTTTGTCTTTAAATTTTACATCTTAGCTTGTTTGATCATATCATCTACTTCATAAATACTTTCCAACTTATCCCAAATTGCTTTACCACTTTTCAGATTCATAACTTTCACCAATTCAAAAATTGTAAGACTACTTAAGAGAGCATACCATTCTTTACTATTGGTTTCATAGGCTTTGAGTTCAGTTTCAATGTTCAAACCATTTTTAGGCATAGTGTATCCATCCTTAACTAATTTCCAAATATCATATCCCAGATATTCCAGAAAGCCTTCCATCCTTGTCTTCCAGAATGCATAGTTTGTTCCATCAAACATAGAGATCTCCTTATAATGCACCATCCTAGATCTACCTTAAGCAGTTAAGATTTTCTCCAAGGAACCTTTCTCTGATACCAATTTTTGAATGCACAAGAAAACTGAGGGGGGGTGAATTAGTTGTAACTTAAATCTTCAAAACCCTCATTAACATTCAAATCCGCATTCATTCATTAAACCCTTAAATCTGTTAAGAATAATTAGCATGAAAATCAAATTAAAAAAACTAAAATATCTTAACACCATACACAAGAGAACACTAGATTTACATGGAAAACCTAAGAAGGGAAAAACCACGATAAGGATTAGCTCACAATATAAGTAATATCAACACCAAATATAATAGGGCTCAATTTCGGAGGGCTCACTGCTAGAATAGAAAAGAAGATTGAGAAGGAATATTACATAGAGAAAAGCATCTCAATACAACAAATATTCCACCACAATGACATCAACACCTTCGCAATCTGATTGAAGAATTGTAGCCACCTTCTGCTCACTGCATCTTGTAAACTAACACATGAAAGCTCGCAGTTCCGCATTACACAATTTTTTGCCCTCTACAACTCTACACTTCACATCATTTGCATCTCACACACCCATCTTTGCATCCTCCAACAACTCAACTCATACTTATATCATCCTCATCCTTGAAACCCTCTACGAGGTCGGCTATGCACCTCAAATGTGCAAATTCAAATTAGGTCAATGCCTAGATAGAAGTAAATTTGGATCACATCAAAACTTATTTGGGATGCAAATCAACATCACTCAACCATACACTACCATAAACAATATTTACCCTTTGCATGTAGTGTAAATACTAGGCCGGTTGTTACTTGTGCAAACACCATTAAATTTTTAAGTACATGCTTCCTCAAACCCAAGGATGAATTGTGAACTACTCACCACACTCAAACATGATATAGAATATTCCATGAACACCTTGAAATCCAACAAACTCCTTTGCAACAAATCCCACTTGAAGAATGTACAAGTGTGTACACTTAAACAACTCTGCCATACACTGTTACTTGAAAATCCATCTTCTAAAGCACCTAACCTCAAACCCTCTTGAATGAGGTAAACTACCAACACCATCAACACACCTTCAAAATCAAAAGATTGATACATAGCTGCAGAGAAATGTAGAGCATAAATATTTCTCCCAAACACCTTTGCAATGCGTAGTAACACACTGGTGAACACAAATTCTTCTCTACAACAACTCTACACACCAAATCTTAAATACAAAACCTCTTTACACCTCTCACCAACATATCCAAATTGCATAGGTAGATCTTCAACCTTGAAAAAATGCAAAGTAAAACCCTATAACCCAGAACACCACTGTAACACACTATTTTCTCTTTTTATCAATTTTTTTAAAAGCACTTGGAAAAAAAGCACTAGAGACACATACTCATCACCTTCAACACTTCATCAAACATAAAAAAATATTATGAAAGAAACACTAGAGGTTGACACCATTAGCTTTACTAATGATAACGTAAAGCAACTAATCAAAGCATCAACTACTAATACTCTTGCAACAAACTCAATAGAAATCAATGACAACAAAAACTTGTTTACATCAATGAAAACACCAACTACTCATACTTGCAACAATTAGTAAGCTCAAAGAAATAATTTTAATTGAATTTACTTGATGTGGTCCCAAAAAAGATAGGTCAGGACTGAAATCTATCATAACACATCTTCTATTGCTAGCACATGCCCCCAAAGCACATAGTCCAAGCAACAAAACAAGCCCTATCAGCCAAATATCCACAAAAGACCAAGAAATCCAACTCAAGACACAATACAACACCAAAGATTCCAATTAGCAATGTGCGGATCGCATGGGGATGTTCCTTGAACATACAACATCACTTCCATACACTTATTTCATATTGTCATGCCACCAACAACCGTTGTAGACCAGACATGAAAACATAGAATTCTTAAAAATGAGACATAAAAATTACATATTAGATTGTGAACCATTTCAAAACATGACATTGGAACTAAGATACTGCAACAACATTAAGAGCACATTAACCAAGTTGTAGGAGCAAAGACTAGTCCAAACAACTAGCAACACTGCCAACCTTCTATAATTCATAGAACTCTCCTCAACAACACAGGTGATCTGAAAAGATAAGAGTGCAACATCCATAGAACACTGACATCAAATACCAAACCATAAGACCAAAGCATTAACAACAGAGGATGTGGAGCATTCTCCCGAATAGACTTCAATGCAACTTCTTGAACTAGAAACCCTTAAGTAACTTGTAGAGTCTAGAACTTCCTTTTAGAAACACATACTTCTTTAGGAACATCAGGAGAGAGAAAAATATATACTGTATACCTTCAACAACATCTCTCCACTATTAATCATGCTTCTACTCCTCGTCTTAATATAACATTATGAAATCAACTTTGTTGGCAGTAATAATGCATTATATGAATATTAGCAATACTTCTTTGATAAGGCATGACATCCAACGATGAACTTCATCACCAATGTTATCCAAAACTAAATATAAAAATGATAACCAATTCCAAGGACTAACAACCTTCCAATAAATAATGTTGACACAAATGACTATCACATATACCAATCTTTGTCATGAGAGACGATAAAAAAAGTGTTGACAACAAAGATAACAACTGCCAACAATCTCCTTAGTGTTAACGTCAATGAAAACAACTACCAACAATATCCTTAGAGTTGACATCAATGAAACCATTAGTGTTGACACCAATGACAACAACTGCTAACAATCTCCCACTTTGGTATTGATGTAAACACACTCTGCTCACTCTCCTCCTTTGACATAAAGGAAGAAGAGCCATATATGTCTATACAACCAACAAAACTTGTTCTGACTTTAGGGATAAGGGGAAAAATATCTTCTATTGACATAGTAGCACATACTACCCCTTTGAATAGCAGCACCTCTTCTTCTAGCAACTATACATTCACAACAACTGCACAAATTTTTTAAGACTCCCCCTTTCTACTAGCTCCCCCTGAGAGGTAGTACTCATCAATCCAAGGAAACAAATATGTCATGAATTTATCCCCTTGGATAAATGCACCATTAATGCATCTAGTTGGAACAAGGAGGGGAAATAACCCATAACTTTCATCAAAGATACTCAAAAGTATCCTTTGAAAGTGCCTTAGTGAAAATGTATGTAATTTGGTTGTTGGTAGGCACATACTCCATTCTGACTTCATGTACTACAACCTTCTATCTCAGAAAGTGATACCAGATTCAAATGTGTTTTTTTCTTGAATGTGTTGGCATATGATGGTTGTGGACATGAATTTTGGTTGCTTGTGTTGTCATTGATGACAACTAAAGTCTTCGGTTTGGTCCACAGTATCAGTTATGATCGTACCAGAAAAATATCTATGTTTTCATAGTTTACAGAAGAACAAGACATCTAGTTAGTTTTTTGATTTGGTCACCTCACCAGATCATCATTTTTTTGTGTGGATTTGCAAGGAAGGTTTCCCAACACATATCTTACTCTCCTGAAGAATTTTTATGGCATTACTACTATCATAGCTCAAATTGAGAGGTTCAATGGTATAACTCATTGTCTATTTTTCTCTTGTGGCCGACATGTTCAATATCTTGGATTGCGAATGTATATGGAGTAAATATTTTGTTATTTTCTTATGTTTGAACCTTTGTTTGGGTCCCTACTATGAGTTTAGCCAACTTATGTAGGTACACACTAAATTGTGATTTATGATTTTGGGCCGACACAAGGAAAGCTATTATATTTTGCTTCAAGCCGACATATAGTGAAATTGATGATAGTGGATATATAAAGAAGATCGATATTTCTTCTTTGGCATGCAAGAATGTGAAAAAGTGTGTATGATATGCGAAAATTTTGTATAGTACTGTGAGCCTACATTAGAAAATCATCAAGCGAATTACTGTATGTGTTGCAAGAAGACTTCTATTGAAGTGTAGAATAGAGCATGAAAAGAGTGTGATCAAAGATCAAATTGTGTGCTTCATTAGAGCTGAACTCTAGCATTTGAAGATGTTGTTCCATCAATTTAAATTTTGTAGCAACATTCTATCATATGTATTGTAGGTAGTGAGCCTCTATTTTGTTGAGCAGTGAGCTCTAGGCAGTGAGCCTAAATGCAAGTGTGTTCCCCTTTTATCTTTACTTTTAGCAGAGTAAAAAAATTATGGATTAATCTCCACCGTGGTTTTTCCCCAACAGGGTTTCCATGCAAAAATATCTGGTATTATGGTGTTCATTATTGTGTGCGCATTTGTCTTATGTTGCTAATACTGCACAAAGTTTCTTACATTGTTGTAGATGGTTTTAAATTTAATATGAATAGTAAAAATTGTTGAACACTGATTCACCCCCCCTCTCAGTGTTCCCTGCATCCAAAAATTGGTATCAAAGCAAGGTTCCTCTTCTAAAGCCTAACAACTTGAGGTGGATTCAGTGATTACAATGGATGCTAGTGGTATTCAACAACAACTGATGGTGGCACTTGATGATCTTGATCAATCCAAAGTAGAAGTCATGGAACTCAAAGCAAGTCTTGTAGCTGCTAAAAAATTCATTCAATCACTAAAAAATAAGATAAGTGATTCAAGAGAAAAGAGGATGGAACTATGTGATCAGCTGAAGCAAAAAGAAAATAAAGGCTCAAATGATGCGCATTTAAATCAAACCCTAAAAGAGATAATAGGAGAATGTGAGAAGCTGGCTAAGGATAATGCAACCGTAAAACATGAAATGGAATCAATGGCGATGAGGTTTACCATAGAAATTGATCAAAAAAGAAGAATGAGGAAAATCTAGCCTAGTCCTTGAAGGATAAAATTGAGGAATGCATCAGAATTAACAGTGGATTCATTTAGCTAGAAATGGAACTACTACAATCCAGAAGCAATGAGCAAGAGCTTGAGAGACAGTTAGTAATTCTCACAAATGAGCTGGCTACTACAAATGAATTCAAAGAAAAATTTAAGATGAGCTCCACCAAGTTTGAAGAAATAACTAAAAGTTAGAAAGACATAAATGATAAGTGAGGTCTTGGATATGAAGAAGGAGAATGTTTCGGATCTAATAAGAAGAATCTTGAAAAGAAGAACAAAGGAAGAGGATATTGCTTTGCATGTAATAAATTTGGACACATGGGTTCTCAATGTAGAAAGATAATTCCTAGCATTTTATAATTTCCTGGTCAATGTTTTCAATGTAATAAGTTTGGTCATAAAGCATTAGAATGTAGAAGAATAACTATTAATACAAGTAACATTAGATGTTATGCCTGTGGAAGATTTGGACATATTGTTAATCAATGCAGGGCAAGTGGAAATCAATGGAGAGGCTAGTATAGACAAAGAGGTCTGATATGCTTTAATTGTAACAATCTTGGTCATACAACAAAATTTTGTCAGAACAAAAATATGAATAAAAGAAGTCTGGGTTACTAGAGAAAGATTTCACAGAAAGACAACAAAGGTAAGACAAAAGCTTTTGTGGAAAAGATAAAAGATCAGATGAAAAAGACATGGGTGAGAAAAAATGAATTTGATGATGGGAATAAGCCTCCATTGGTAGCCCTTCTAGTAATTGATGTCAGGCCAATGGCCTAGGGGGAGTTTTTCATGAAAAATATCTTATACCCCCTATGTATTGCAAGTGTCAGATTGGTGGATGTTGTCAATCGTTGAGTCTCTTTCAAAAGGAAGTATTGGAATTCGTATGATGAACTGGAAGAAATTGGAATAACCTACAGCTAAATCTTTCGCTTGCTGTCTGAGTTTGTAGTCTCATCGAAACTTCTAGGGCAACACATTTAATGCGTTAAAAGTGAAATTTAGCAAATTTATATAAAGGCATTTTGAACCTCATTTTTTGCACATTGTATTAAAGAAGAACAATCTCGTTGGCACTTTTTCTGCTCGTCTCAAAGGATTGAAAGGATTTTGGGTAGCAAATCTTAAGGTATTTCCATCAATCATTATCTTTGTGGATTTTGTGGTTGTCTATTTAGAATATAATCATGAAGAAAATCAAAGATGTTGTAACCCTAGATGAGTATAATAGTCAGAAGATTAGGGATGAGTGAAGTTTGTTGTCGCTCTTGGATTGCAAAAGGCTTGAAGGCTCTAAACATAGAAATCTGGATATTTGGTACGAGTTCCCTCATTTTGTTAATATGGATATTGTTTGAATTTTCTTGAATAAATTGGATGGTGACACCATTACATTGGACAAATCGTATCAAATCACTAAGGACGTGATCAAGAATCTAACTCAACTGTGTAAAGATGGTGACATTCCAAAGAAAAAGTTAATTAGAAGTGTGGAAGTTGAAACCCTAACTGGAATAAGGGGAGATCAAAGGGCACTAATAATTTCATCAATCAAGGACTGCCTAACCAAGTATGTGGCTTATGGGATTTCATATAAAATCTATTTTAGGAACTGAGGGATCAACTTCGGCTGGTGCTACTTATATTTCTCATAAGATGATAATTGAAGGCGAGAACTTTGACTTGTGTAGCCTGTTGAAAGAACAACTGATGGAAAATGTCTAGTTGACTAGGGACATTGACTATTCTTTCAGGTTTGGTACTTTGGCAACATGCATTTTAATGTATTTTTTTAATTTTCTGCCATTAAGAGACAATGTGGTATGGAAAGGGAATATACCTGTTTGTAAACAAATATTCAATCATTACAACTCCTTTGAGAACTGTGAACAAGTATATGATAGTTTCTTTAGAAAAGTATTAATGAGATTTGGAGAAGGTGGTGCTTCACTCCTAGCAAGAATAACTAAGATTGGATCATCTTCTGGGAAGGGAGAGAAAGAGCATAAGAGAAAAAAGAGTTTCAATGATGTGACTCCATCTGCACTCAAGCCTGCAAAGACTGAAAAACAAGAAATAAGTCAAGTGGTTGTGGAAATAAAGGGTGAATCTTCTGAAGAGTATATTCCACGAGATTCTCCAAAACTAGTTGAACTGGAAGTTGCTAATTTAGACAGTGATGAGGGAGAAGCTTTGTTTAAATCTAAAATATTAAAGATCATTCATAGAGAGAATGACATGAAAAAGGTGTCTGAAATGTGGTTAGACAAACCATCTTTTGAGAAAGACCTTGTTGAAAACACTTTAGCAAGATTCTTTGTAGACAATAATGTGAAGTTGGGAAGCTTACAGAATATTCTCCCAGATGAAATGCTTGAGTGTGTGAAGATAGCTATGGAATATGTGCCCTCAGAAAGAAAGGAAGAAGAGATAATTTCTCATCTAAAAATGCAATTTAGGTTATCTCTCTCAAAATTGAAGAAGATGATGAGTGAATTAATATAGTGCATCGATTCTGCAAATAACATCTTCAACTATTGCCTAAAGTGGCCCCATGTGACAGGGAAGTATAAAGATAAACTTGAGGAAATTGAGAGTGAGTTGGTTAAGATTGGACAAGACTATAGTATGCTCCTAGACTCAAATGGAGACATGAAGAAGAAGGTTAGCAATTTACAGGTTGATCACGCAAAAATTTTTCATGCTAAGAATGTTCTCACTAACACATTCTGGAAGGTTAAGGATATAATTGAAGGTAGACTGGAACAAATGGTTGAGATTCTTAGATCAGGAGAGAAATTGCAATAGGCAATCACTATTCTTGAGCACCTTAATCAAATCATCAACAAGACATCTAAGAACAATAGCCTGATTATTTCCATTGGATTTGCTATGGATTCCAGAATAAATTCTTTCCAGAAATGAAAGCTAAATATAAGATAATCTTCTAAATATTTTTTGCAACAGTTGTAAATTTTTTGATGAATGAAGTGAAGGTTACTACAATATTTTAAAGAAGTTAAGGAAAGAAGCGTAGAGCATATACCATAAAGTTTTGTCATTGATGTCAAAGGGGGAGAGAATGGAGTAAATAAAATCCTGGCATCTTTAGGGGGAGTAGCAATTTTGATATAATACTTTTTGAGTTTTGGGCACTTAGTAAATTTTTCACTAAGTGTTGCCATCAATGCCAAAGGGGGAGATTGTTGGCTTATGATGATTGTGGACATGATTTTTGGTTTCCTGTGTTGTCATTGATGGCAACTAAAGTCTTCAGTTTGTTCCACAATATTAGTTATGATCATACCGGAAAAAGATCTATGTTTTCATAGTTTATCAGAAGAATAGGACATCCGGTTAGTCTGTTGATTCAGTCACCTCACCAGATCATCATTTTGTTGTGTGGATCTGCAAGGAAGGTTTCCCAACATGTATCTTACTCTGTTGAAGAATTTTTGTGGTATTACTGCTATCATAACTCAAATTGAGAGGTTCGGTGGTATAACTCATTGTCTATTTTTCTCTTGTGGCCGATATGTTCAATATCTTGGATTGCGGATGTATATGGAATAAATGTTTTGTTATTTTCTTATGTTTGAACCTTTGTTTGGGTCCCTACTATGAGTTTAGCCACCTTATGTAGGTACACACTAAATTGTGATTTATGATTTTGGGCTAACACAATCAAAGCTATTATATTTTGCTTCAAGCCGACATATAGTGAAATTGATGATAGTGGATATATAAAGAAGATCGATATTTCTTATTTCGCATGCAAGAATGTGAAAAAGTGTGTATGGTATGTGAAAATTTTGTATAGTACTATGAGCCTACATCAGAAAATCATCAAGCGAATTACTGTATGTGTTGTAGGAAGACTTTTGTTAAACTGCAAAACAAAGCATGACAAGAGTGTGATCAGAGAGCAAATTGTGTGCTTCATTGGAACTAAAATTTGGAATTTGAAGATGTTGTCCCATCAGTTCAAATTTTGTAGCAACATTCTATCATATGTATTGTAGGCAGTGAGCTTCTATTTTGTTGAGTAGTGAGCTCTAGGTAGTGAGCTTGAATGCAAGTGCATTCCCCTTTTATCTTTACTTTTAGCAAAGTAAAAACTTTGTGGATTAATCTCCACTGTGTTTTTTCCCCCAACAGGGTTTCCATGCAAAAATATCTGGTGTTATGGTTTTCATTATTGTGGCGCATTTGTCTTATGTTGCTAATACTGCACAAAGTTCTTACATTGTTGTAGATGGTTTTAAATTTAATATGAATAGTAAAAATTGTTGAACACTGATTCATCCCCCCCTCTCAATGTTCCTTGCATCCAATAGAATGCATTACTAGATTCTTGGAAATGTTAATGGAACATGTATTGTCACACAACATAGGAATAGGTTCATCATACACCACCTTCACAACCTTCAAAGTCTACTTCATCCAAAGAAATTGGGTACATCAAGATGCTACACCAATATATTATGCTTCTGTTGTGGAAAAAGACACTGAATCTTTCTTTTTACTAAACCATGAGACCAATATGTCTCCCAAAAAGAATACACTTCCACTATACTCCTTTGGTCATCAATGCAACCTACACAATCAACATTAGTATAGGCACTCAAGAGAAATTTTGATCCTTTTTATACCATAATGCCATAATTTGGAGTTCCTTTCAAATATCTAAAGATTATTTTCACAGCTTTCTCATGAGATTGCTTAAGATTGGCTTGAAATATGGAAACCAAACATACTACATGCTAAGAAAACCTAACAACTACCTTAACTTATGTAATTGATCTATTCAAGCACTAGTTGGCGCAAGTACTCAAGCAAATGTTCTATAGAAAAACTAGGCATTATAACACACTATTATTTGAAAATAGAGCTTTGTGATACACCAAATCATATTATGCATCAAGATAACATGCACAAGATATCACCACAAATCTATATGGACAAAAATTTTCTTCTAGAAGAATACAAAGCATCCCAAAAAGCCTTCAACAATTCTTCACTGTGCCAGTTCAGAACATTGTCACTAATATCTTTCACTTTAGAAGGTATAAAGGCTTGAGAGATTGGATATAATATATTCACACCTTGATTACCTTAACTTCTAAACCACAAGACATAACCATTTTCTATGGAGAGGAGCACACCAAAATACCTTGACTTCACTAAAGAGAATGCTCTGTGAATTTCTTATACTTCTGAGACTTTATATTTATGTGTGATACAACAAACTAGAATGGAATCAATCAAAACAAGTGTACCAAACTTCTCACACCATCTACGTTCATTGAGATCTTCAATGAAGATTCATTTATGCACAACAAATCTGCACATAAACTCATCTGTTTCAAATCATCTTTCATGTTGAAATCTTCAACACATTTTTCTTTTCAAGAAAAAAAATATTCTGCAAGTGAAATCTCCCCCTAAGATAATGATCTATCTTAGTTTTTATTAGAATCTTATACAAAGTGCACAAGTGTGGTATCATCCTTATTCTCATGGTCTTCTTTTCAAAAAAAATCATTTCCCTTCTTTTGTTGATCATGGGATTCAAACTTGTTTTGAATTGGTGGCTTATCAAAGCCACTTCTGTAGTAGTTTGCTTTGTGTCTCATATTATTGCATCTATAGCATACAATGTTGTGCTCTAGAAAAGGGTTGTTCCTCATCATCTTAGACCTGTACTTATCAAACTTGTGATCATAATTGTTGCAAGCATAACAATATCAATTAAACATGACAATATTGTTTCTTTGAGGTATGAAAGACCTTCTATCCATGTTATTATTCATCCTTTGTCTAACTCTACAATCAACAACCTTATACCCAAAATATTACAAGAAAAATAATAACCTTGAAAGAGTTAATTGAACCTGGAAGGAACATGTTGTTTTGCAGATGCAGGACTTCCTCTTTGCTTTTAATATTTTCCTTGTAATATTTTGCAAGATCATTTTGGAAGCAATAAAGATGGAGAAGTGAAAAGCGTGAAGAAGTGTGTGAGCGAAGTGTATTGAATATCCAATGGAGATAGTGCTAAAAATTTTTGAAAGGAAAGATCAATTATGTTGTAATGCCTCAGTCAAAAGAGTGTTGTGTTGGAAAATCTTTGTAATTCTCTCTAAATCGTATTGTATCCTACTCTGAGATAGTGAATCTCATCAGGTCCTTTGTATCTTGCTCCTAAAGTCGTGTTGTATTCAATTCAACAACTCCTTTGTATCTTTCTTTAAGGAAGTGAGACTTCTTGCAAGTCTTTTTGGCAGTGAACCTATATTGTGAGTTAACTCTCACCTTGGTTTTTCCCTCATCGGATTTTCCATGTAAATCTTGTGTCTCCTTGTGCATGTGTGTGATCTCTATTTCCTTCTCTTTGTTGTTGATCTAATTATTGTTATATCTTTTATTGGTAAAGTTTGTTGAAGTTGATAAAGGTTCAAATTGCTATATTATGTTATGCTTAAGGTTATATCCTCATCTGCTAAAGGATTATGAGCTGTGTTGAAAGTCTTAAGTTCTAAAATAGGTTAATTCTTTGTGTAGACTGATTCACCCCCCTCTTAGTCTTCAAAAGTGCTCAAAAATATTAATATTGGTTATTAGTGTAAGTATTATCAATAGATTAAATCTATTTTCGGTATAAATAAATGATAAACACTTCAAGATAAAATAAAAAATAGAGATCAAAGAAGATAATGTAGAGGTTGCAAAGTTGGTATTTTTGTGACCTAGAAACTCTAAAAATAATTTTTGGATTGTTATGGATTATAATATTTGGATCTATGGGTTACATATTTATGATGTTTCATTCTTCAAATTATGAATCCTTCCAAGTCTTATATTTTGTGGGTATTTTGGATGTGAATTAAAAAATTCAAATTTGTAAGGATGTATTTGGCATGTATGGCTTTGCAGGTTTTACAGTTAATTAGCCTCTATGCTTTGTATTTTTGTGAAAGAATATTTTTATATTGTAATCTATGTGGGTTTTCTAGATGGATAAAATTTTAAATTAGTTGTGGTTTCTTGATATGTTCTTGAATCATGGGTGAAAGTTTCAAGTAGTGGAATTTTTGGAATATTAGATGTAAAGGTTTTTGATCTAACATGTTCATGGTATGTGAAGAATATACATGACATCTTATTTCTATTATTGATAATAGAAATTTGAATTTACACGTTTTGGGTTCTACATCGTTTGGTAGATCCAAGGTGAACTATTTCAAGATCCATAAGTTTTGTGACTATTTTGTTTGGTTTTAGGATGAGCATTGGCCATGATTTTTGTTACCTTTGGAGGTCACATGTGTGGTAGGTTTTTTGGGTATTGTGCTTGTAATTACATATTGCATGTATAAACTTGGATAACTTTTTGGAAATCTTACCTTAATAAATTCACTTAGAATATTAAGTTTTATCCTATTATATTATTTATTTACATGTATAAAGAGATATTACATTAGATGTGGCATTTATGTGTATTTATAGAATAGGATCCCTATGTATTATAACAAAATAGCACAAAGTTATAATAAGCTTAATAAAAAGAAGAGAACCATGTAATAAAACAAAATTATCTAAAATGTATTAGATAAAGTAAATGAAATTTAAAAAATATATATGTTACAACGTTAAACCTCCATATAATTTCAATTTGTACATGTAGTAACCTTCTATCCAAATTACCTTAATGCAATTATCAAATTCACACTAAAATTCTACTTACTTTTAGATTGAGCAACAATGGTGGAAACTGAGATTTTAAATTTGTGTAAAATATGATATAATTATAACACTAGATGACAATTTAAATTTGTACCATCAATAATTAAATAAATAATCCCTAGTTTTCCAAATAGAAATTATATAAGAATGTAAAACAAGTTTACAAAACAATACATGTTTTAGATTAAATATGTGTTGATTTTTCTTGGAGACACTCCTCTCCTTGCATCCTAAGAGTCATATGTGCATTGATCTACATGTGTGTATTAAATTGGTACAAGAAGGCAAGGGAGATGTGAAGATTTATTGATTTTGAATAAATGAGACCAAAGTAAATGTTAAGCTTTAGTATTCTTTATTATCAATGCCAATTCTATCTCTTTCTAGAGTTTTAGCCCCTTGAATTTATGGATTGTCAATTCCCGTTCCATCTTAATATGGATCTATTTTTTTCAACCATAATGATTTGAATAGCATGTGGACCATTAAAGTCTTAAGGTGCACCTATGCAATGTTGGAACTTTACCATAATGAAGAGTCATAGAAGATGTAGCTTGCTCATGTTTGTGGATAATAGTAAATAATTTCCAAAGTGCATCATTAATAATTCAAATTACAAATAGTTATTTGAAGTGATCTTGAACCTTAGAAATAATAGTGCTTAACTATATATTTTATTTATATTATGTTTTATTTAGTTGGATTATAGAGGTAATAATTATATATTTTGTTTGTGTAATAATCACTCTTGATTACTACTATGTTTTCACTATTATCTTCCTGATATAGTTTACAACAAATAACTATTCTATTATACCAACTACATTTATTGATAAAAATATAAATAATGATCGTTCATCAATATGGATATGTCTCATTATTATTCAAAAGACATGGAAGAGTGCAAGGTATATCTAAAATCTAGTAATAATATATTTATTGCTCCAAGAAAATACAAGTAATCTACATTGAGAATAATCTTATGCAACTCATACATCATTCATAGTTATACCACTAAACATGAATAATCCCTTAGAAATTCTATGATAAAAATTTAGTCTTAGTGGAATGGTGTGAAATAATCCTACAATGTGACTAAAAATCACTTACGCATATCTCTAATGAATTTCACATAACTAGTTGGATGGTGCTTCACAATGCCAATGTCTATGGAATATAAGGGTAAACATTTAGATTCAAGTACACATAAACTTACCGTTCCAACACTAAATTATGAAAAGATACCCACATAGTGACAAGCTGGTATAAGAAGTGAATGTGACCCTACTACATTTTCAAGCTTCCTATTACCCATTTCATCAACACAAAAACCCTTGTATAATGAATATGACCAACTAAAAACTTGAAATCTAGTGCATATTATGCTTCGCCATATCTCTTTCCCCTTTCTAGTTCATGGATAGCTATGATGATGAGACCGTCATGAAAGATTATTTGTTATCATTGAAAAGAATCCTTATTGCACAATACTTCCTATAGGTATACAAGCACACCACACATCAAGAAATATACAACACTTGCAATCTCAATGATAATTAACTTTGAGAAATTCCACATAATACAAGGAGAGCACCTACCAAACAATTATTCATCATTCTTCTTTATGATCATACCTTGATTATGGTAAGTTATTAGTTTACAAAAAAATTGAATTAATATTTTTTTTATTTGCTTGGTTATTCTACCATGTTACCTTACTCAGATCATGTTTATAACTACATATGGGTGCTTTTGGTCTCCCAGTTGTATTATCCTTCAGGATGGTTTTCAATTTGTTTAATGTGTAGTTGGATAAATAGGAAAAGTACATGTTTACTATAACTAAAAAAATTATGTTTAAATATGATAAAAGGTTGATTTAGCATTGTTGACTTAGTATTTTCTAACCATGCACCAAATGCATCAACAAATCAAAATGTTTACTTATCCTACCTCCCCTATCTCTATCTTAAGAAGAATATGTATCACACTTGTGAACTTATTCATCTTACCCATACCATGTATGTGAAATTAATACTCTTGACCCTAAGAATATAGAGCTTGCAACTACATGGTGAAGTCATTCCCACCATAACACCTTATTACTTGTCCTATCAATCCCTTTCATTAATCCTTATTCATTCCAATATATTATCTAGATAATTAATTATACATTTCAAAAATTTAAATATTAAATGTTGTGAACTTTAATCAAATCATTTTAATATTTCTATTCTTGAAACTCTAATCACATATTACTAGCAATACTAATTGATCATTAATGAATTGACCTTATATTAATTAATAATATTAATTTTATTACATAATAATTATAATCTAAATTTATTTTATATCAATCAATAACAATAATATTATATGGCCCTTCCAACAGGAAGATTGAAACTTGACTTTGATGTGGCCTCTAGTGCAAGTTTCATCATCAAAGATGAGGCAAGAGTCCTCTCTTGGGTGTTATCCAAGAAGATCAAACATGAAAAAACGACAAGGCCAAGATGAAAGCCCTTATGAAGGCATAAAGATCTATGTATAGAAGGAAATTAAGCTGGTGGATATAGAGGGTGATTCATTGGTTTGTATAAAAACTATAAAAAAGAAAACCGTCAAGAATTGAAACTTGCAGAAATGGTTCGACTTGATTTGGAGATGACTAGCTAATATAGAGGAATATAATTTAGCTCATGAACTTAGAGAAACAAATAGAGATGTTGACTACTTGGAAAAGTGTGGAATTGATCAGATTGATTTTTGTGATACATATTGGGAAGAATTAAAACACATTTTGGAGGTGGATGGGCTTAGTTCAACAATATAGAAAATATTTAGTTTAAAAAAAATAGAGATCCCTTTATCGATGGTGACAAGATTGGACAATCGTCTGCATGCTACACAATTCACGAGTCCCTTGTGTTGGATATGACGCAATAAGGGTTGTTCAATAGATAATTGGAACACATATATGCAACAATGATCATATCAACAATGGGAGGTTATATGAAGAATTCCTGATGAATGTGGTTTTGGTTCTACGATGGAAGTGATGGGGAAAATTGCTTTCCCATGCCTTCATCAAAAAGGAGATTTGGGAAAGTGCCTAGGTTGCAATATTGACATTCAATAAGAAACTAGAGGAAGGAACAGTAGGTGGAGTATTTGATGTTAATGTTGCATGGAAGAACAAAGGCACTATCAAGGCAGCTAGGTTATTCACAAGTCCCCAAATATTCAGGAAGAGCAAAGTAGGGTATACTAAGTTAGGAAAAGTTGCAAATCTTATCACTATGTGAAGGGACGAGTTCAAACCTAGAGTAGAAATCTATAACTACAACTTTGTCTTAGATCAACAAACTTCTCTAATAAAGCAAAGATCCAACATAGACATCAAAGCATTTCAATGATGGGCAAACACTATTTCCAAATCATTTATCATATATATTCTAGGGTCTTCTCAATTTGAGAGTTCTTTTTCGATCATCGATGATCTAAACGCATCCCTCCATCACATTTTACCAATTTATCAGCTCTCTATCACACCTTTAACTAAGGTAAAATGACTATGCTTAAACATTATTTTCCTTAATAACATTTTGTTTCCACAGTCCATGATAGATTGAACAAGAGTTTCTAGATCAACTCTGTGCAGATTTTTACATCAACGTTTCAGATCACACTCCATGATCCATCATCAGGACGAAAAGCAGATCCTGATGATGGATCATGGAGTGTGATCCGAAACGTTGATGTAAAAATCTGCACACAGTTGATCTAGAAACTCTTGTTCAATTATTTTCCTTTACAATTTGTCATGGATATATTGATTATGAGAATTTTTATAAGTAAATTCGATAATAACAAGCGGCATGTTTTATGGAGTTTTCAAGATTGTTTGCGAAGAAGTTGATTCTGTCGCACAATTCAGTGATTGATGTTTATTATAAATTAAAACAGCCCCAAAAAAAATTACTTCAAAAATATGGCGTTTAGCATTTTAAGCCTGGTTTGTGAAGGCGGCTTAGGGTATACAAGTGTAACCTATGATTGTACAAGAGGAGTTGTTTGGAAATCAAACAGCAGTCAGCATATTAATTTTGAATGCTCTGCAATAAATTGTTTAGTGACGAAGACAGAGTTTAAGAGAACAAATAAGGACGGCTGCGTTGATAAAATCTAAAACAAATAATAGAGAAGAGGTCTGCGAAAAATGAAACAGCTGCGGGAATATATATCCCACACGCAGCGCGTATGCTAGAAAAAGAGACTTCAAATATGGATAGATCTCGCCTTATGGTTGTCGAGCTCGGTAGCGTGAGCTTGTAACCCGAGTGGGGACGCATAAGGTGGAGGAACAGGCGAGTCCAAGGGTCGGGTAGGAGGGAAGATACGTGGCATATAATGTGGCGCGCCCTGCTCCAAGTAGAGAGTTGTTGCGAGGCCCTCCCTCGAAGGAAGGAGGTTCTGTCTCGCATCGTAAAGCGGAGGGGACTGCGTGAGGCTGGTTTCACAGAGCAACGATAACCTCCCGCTCCTTACAGTGGAAGGATTATGAGCCGCTTGTCCCTCTGACCGCAATCCTCCCGGCCTGCTCATCCTCGGACCCCCACCTTTTGAAATAAGAGATAAATTCTAAAAATCTAAAAATCACTTATAAGAGGTAAAATTCCAAATTCTATTTAAATAAAGATAAATTTTATTTGCTCATGTACAAGATTGTACTAGGCGTTGTCCCTATATCTTGCCATAGGAGAACTTTGACATACGACATACTAGTACAATTGTTTCATCTAGGCATTGTCCCTATACAAATAACATTGATCTTTTATCATGATGGTTAGTGAGAAGTCTTGCAAGCTATAGGCTATAGATTTCTCTAACTTCATCGTATTACAACTTGTAGGTGGAATGGCAAAACCCCATTTATGTCACAACTTTGCAATAAATGAGGTGAGACACAAAAAAAAATCACCTTTACTATGAGCTCACCCTCATCTTCGATAATCACCAACATTTTAATCATCCTCATAAAACCGTGTACTAGTACAATTGTTTCTTCTAGACATTGCCCCTAACCTTGCCATAGGAGAACTTTGGCATGTTTACAAATAGTAGTAGTCTTTTGTCATGATGGTTGGTGAGAAGTCTTGCAAGCTACAGGCTATAGATTTCTTATAAACAAGATATAAATTTTTTATGTGATTAGCATACATTCCATCCTATTATACACTTACATTCTTCCATAGAATTTACCACGCCAATGTTGCTTGACTAAGGTCCATTTTACAATTTTACAATGACTATAAAAGCAAAACAAAATGAAATGCTTCTTCCAATTAATAGAAAGAGATAATTTGTTACTTTGGATTTATTAAATCTTAGAGATCCATACCTTTTGGATTACTAGGGAATGTCCTCAACACACTAAGCATTTCATTCACAATTGCTATATTCACCAATTGTCATATTTATTACAAAATTGGACTCACCATTTAGCAATCCAATCATCAAGAGTTCACTCTAATATGAAAACACACATTATTAGCCAACTACATGCACTAGGTTGTTGGTAATAATACCATGTTTTTCTCTTATATATATACACAACCAAGAAGGCTCTATAGGAGAGAAAATAGGTATTGTCCAAGTACTTATTGTAGCTCAAAGAAACCCATCTTAACTTTTTTATATAGGGATCTAATCATCTTTTCTAGTGTAATCACAATTAGAATAGAAGTTTGTTATCTACACAATACACTATTGTGACTACTTGCAACTGATGTATTGGTGCATCTTCTTATAACCAATATATAATTGTTTATGTGATTGTTGCCAACCCTTGTTCTCCTTCTATACCCCTTGGTTGAATTGATCATTATCGGGAAAAAAAGAGTAATACATGGCTACTAGCCACTTCACAAATGTAATATGACACTACCTTTCTTGATTAGAATTTTATCATGATGTTCATTCTAGTTACATGTGACTCAAATCTATTTGCAATGAAAGAAACTTATTACATTTCCAACAATAACAAAACATGTCAATATTTATCAATGCCGAAATCTATAATACAAATCTTCTTAGCTGCATTCAACCAACCTTAAATATGAAAATGGTTACAACGTTAAGCCAAACTATTCTTCTACCTAGATAAATACAACTCTATACATGTTAGAGTTGCAAAACCACTCAAACTCTAAACACAAAATATAAATTAGCATGAATTTAGGAGAGAAGCATGCATACTTTTATATGAAAAAATATTTGCAAATTACTACCAATGAATCCTTAAAATAAATATACATAAGATAAATTGAAGAAAAACCAATTTTTCTTAGGATATTCCAACTAACCTTAACTTAATCCTAGCACATACATTCAAGCAACGATGAATCTTGAGAACACTATTAATAAAGATCAATTTATTATTAATACATGATTCATTTTAGTACAATAACATAACTTATTTTAGTTCTTTCAGCTTCAAATAGCATTCTTGAACCTAGAGCTCACCTTGCTTATAAGTCATCCCTTAATTTCCAACAACTTAATTGCCATCACAAAATATTATACAAGTAAAGTACAACTATTTCTTCTAAGTATTGCCCTTGCACCTTTACATAAGAGAGCTTCAATATGTTTACAAATTGTAGTAGCATATTCTATCATGATGGTTAGTGAGAAGTGTTGGAAGTTGTAGGCTATGAATTTCTCTAAGCTCATCATATTACAACTTTTAGGTAGAATGACAAGTCCCCATTTATGTTACAACTTCCCAAACCTTTCCAAAAGGTAAACACTCATGGAGGCACAACTTTCAAACAATAAATAAGGTGAGATAAAAAAAAATCATGTTTATCTTTTACCTTTTTAAATTACATATTATTCTAATGAACCTTGAAGTTCCCTCCATGACATATAACATCTTTTGATCATGAAAAAGTATAACATAAATCTATATTCTTATACAATCTATTTTTTAAAAAGTTGCATAGTCACTAGGCTTATGAGTTCTAAAAATTGCATGCACCTAATAATACACTAGGTGAAGATATAATACACTCTATTTAGTTATACTATTGAGGAAGAAAAAATAAAGGGTATGGTAAAGACAACAATAGATATTCCTCAATCCAAAGAAATTATAAAAAATTTGAACCAAGCAAATATCAAAATATTTTTATAATTTTTTGAGCACTAAATATGATGTTTACAAATAGTATTAGTCTTCCAAGATTATTTTGATAAGACATGGAAGGTGTTGTTGTAATCTTAAATTTACTAATCTATTTTCTACTAAAGAAATTACCATTGCATATATTTTTCTCCATATATATCTTCAAGAAATACTCCTTGATATATTCTTCAAAGTCTCCCCATCTGAGACTCTCTTTAAATAATAATTTAATTTCACATTATTATTACAAATAAAGATAAACTTTGAGGATGGTGGATGTTATTTTCTCATAATTTGAGGTGATCTATAGAAAATTATTTTTTTAATTTTGATATCCAATCATCAACAATGTCTAATTCATTTTTTCCCTCAAAAGTTGGAATATTAAATTTTACCTGCACCTTGAAAGGGGTACGGCCATCAAATGGTATTCTCATTCTTTATATGCTTAGTTGTAGTTAAAGCATATTGTCTTTTTAAAGCATATTTTAGCCGATAGGCTATATTTAGTGTGAGATTTTAAGCCGGAAAGTTGTCTCACGCCGGGAAATTGTCTCACGCCGCGAAACCTGTCTGCCGTTTGGGAAACCTCGCCAGAAAACAGGACTGCGATGCAGGGAAGAACCTCACCAAATACTTTCCCGTGGGCATCCAAATAAGCGACAGAGTGGGGTGGCATCGTGTTGTTTGCGGTTGAGAATCAACCACCTGATTTAGAATATGATGCCCAACAGCAGACAAGTGCTATTCGCTGTACATCTGTTTAGTTTGCAATTTTTTAGCCGATAGTTTAGCCAATGCGGGAGCCTTCAACCGTGGATTTGTCTCTCATCGTCATACGACTTTTGAATTGCCGTTAAACTGCGTGTTTTTCAGTGACTGATTTTTTAGCAAACAGTTTTCAGAGGATTTTGATTTCTCTGAGACGTGGCGATGACATAGACGTGTACAAACCAGAGAGGATTCTGAAGTGGTGACCTGACAACGTGGAAGGTTTTCCTGACCCAGGAAATAAAAATATAGTTCTATTCGTGCTATTTCGTCTGTTGCTTCCTCTCTGCGCTTTGTTGGGGCTTCCATTGCTTCTACGGTTTCTGCGTCTGAGGATGACTGCCATAGACCACAGGTGGGTGCTTTGTTTTTGTTTATCCTCTGTTGGGTTGTTCACGTACTGTGAATTTAGTGCAAGAAAACTTGAAACTTGGGGTTTGAAAATTTAATCTGTAAGTTCATAATCCACAAGAAAATTGTTGACAAATGTTATTTTTGATTCTTGATTTCCCACCGGGATGAGTAAATATCACCTGGGATTTTTGCATCTCATGAACTAGTTTTGGGTTTGGTGTCCCATACCTTCAGGCTTCAGGTACTTTGAGCACAAAAAAATGTAAGGTTTGTTTTTTCGATGGCCAAACCACACACTAAGTTAAGTTACCTTCAGAAAGAAAATTAGTACTATGTTTTAAGTGTAAGTTTGGTGCCTAAGTTAGGATTTACGTCCCAACTTGATTAGTATTTACTTTGGGAACACATTGGGCAAATAGAACTTTGTTCTCTGCTCCTGTTTTACTCTGTTTTGATGACAATCTATCAGGTGGTTGGAGTTGCATGCCGCTCAAACTTTTAACGGACACATTGGGCTCCAATTTCAGCTTCAACAAGAAAATGGTAAGTGACTTAATAACTTCCAACTGAAAAGATTCTTCAGTTGCAGTCTAAATTTTGTTGGCTTGAGAGCTGAGCTTTTCCAGAAAATGGGGCGTGATAGCTGGGAGTTTTTCCTAGTTGAAGAATGAGGAAATTTGAAACTTTGAGAGAATTTCTCCTATTGAAATTATGATGCTGCTTGGCCAAAGTTTGTCATCTCTGCCTCTAAGTGAAGGACTGAGAATTGAAAACTCCTGTAATTTGTGCTCTTTTGCTTCCCAAACCCTGTTAACGTATGGTAAAATTCCTCAAAATAGGTCTAACACTTTTGAAAAGAGGTCGAGATTATGTATATTAGGAGATTTGGTTATATTCCATTCAAATCTTTTAAAATTCACATAAATTTTCTGTCAAAGAAAAGTAAAATCCATGTGAATTTCACCAATTTTTTTGCAAAATAACAAAATATTTTTGAAATTTTCATCAAAAAAAAAATTTCACGCAAAAGCAAAATTTGTGTATATTTCACAAAAATTTCCCAACTTAATAGCAAAAGATAATTTGACTTTTGCATTTCTTGTGTTGGACTTTGTACATCAA
This sequence comes from Sequoia sempervirens, assembly GCA_007258455.2. NCBI lineage: Eukaryota > Viridiplantae > Streptophyta > Pinopsida > Cupressales > Cupressaceae > Sequoia > Sequoia sempervirens. Next base: position 13,192 of record VDFB02181534.1, on the reverse strand, counting down.
CTGCAGATGAGAGACGGGGGTTTTAGCTTTTGTATTAATGATTTTTTTTTCTCCAACAATCCACGAAGAAAGATTTTGTGATGCTAGAATTATTTACCTCTTACCTTCTCTATTATCTCTATTCTTTTTACAACAAATCTACTACTCCTCACCATACCATTTATGCTTATAGGAAGGGTAGACCATGTTCTCTAACACATAGTAATGGGATTGAGAAAAAGCCTCATCTACATCTTATCTTACATGTATGGGGAAGAATCTGCCATTACTGCTGTAGTTTTGTGTCCCAAGTATTCCCCCACGATTGCACAAACATTGTTGGAGATTATAATCCCAACTACCTAGCGCTGTATTTAAAACAGAAGTTTCTACATTGACTTGCCACCGACCACCGTCCATTCTAGAGAGTTCTCACAGTTTGCATATTATTTAACTGTTCCATATTCCAGAAATTTCTAAGCCCTCTATAAATAGAGGCAGATATAATGAGCTCTTCACTCTTCTAAGAGTCCAGCTCCGTAGAGCTGCAAGAAGATAAGATATGTAATGTTGTTTTGATCATTTAATATAATCTGTGGTTTCCATTATATTCTGTCTCTGTTCTGCTGCTCTCCCCTGTTCTAACAGTGGTATCAGAGCCGATGGTAGGAGCCTGGAGAGTCAGAAGAATCTGAGGGGGCCTTTTGCGGTTGCTAGGAATGTTCAAGGCTGAGAGCAGTTTTGAGAAGAGAGTCCAGAACTGTATTGTCTCTTTCAAGAATCTGTCAAAGGAGATCAGCATAGTGGAGATCGCTGTCAAAATTATGAAGTCAAAGAAGCTGCTGCCTAGGAGAGAAGAATAGAGATCGCAGTTATTGAAGTGCCGCCAACAAAGGAAGAGGACGCAGAAAATCAAATCCACGGCAACCTTTGCAGACTATTGAAGCTCAAAAGGAGCTTGAAGGCTGAATCGCTGTCAACGGGGAGTTTAGCCAGTATTAAAGGAGATTGCTGTTTTAAAAAGAGGTGCCAGAGCAAAGCATAAAGCTACAGATTTAAAAAGAAAGGAATTGCTGCAGTAAAGACAAGGCAGTTATTAGCAGCTGTTGGAGAATTGCAGGTATAGAAATTGATTTTTATCTGATATATAGAGGGTTGTTTTTTGAATGCAAATTGTGTTGTTTTGAGCTGTCTAGAAATAAGACGCAGCCAACCCCCATCTAATGTCTGAATGAGATCGTCGTAGAAATTCCAAAAGGTTGCAGATCGTGGTCGCAAAAGTATGTATTGTAAGAAGTTGACAGTCAGGAGGAAGTCAGGCAAGATTTTGGAGGTGATCCTGTCACCATTTGTGACAGACGTCGCAAGGAAAAAGAGGTGATCCTATCACCATTTGTGATAGATGTCAAGAGTCTATTAGGATACCTGAGCACCCACAGTGTGACTCTATGGGAGGTGCTGAGAAAATACAAGTGTTGAGCACCTGAACCGACGATGGACTGGTAACTAAATGTGCCAGAGCTCGTGGTTAGAGCATCCCAACTGCAACATGGGATTTCCTAGGTTCGATCGCTAGTTCTTAAAGATTTTAGATGCCGCAGCATCAATAAAAGACACTGAGAATGTAATGAGAATTTGTGGTAGTTGTGATTAGGGGAGAGTGTTGGAGATTATAATCCCAACTACCTAGCGCTGTATTTAAAACAGAAGTTTCTACATTGACTTGCCACCGACCACCGTCCATTCTAGAGAGTTCTCACAATTTGCATATTATTTAACTGTTCCATATTCCAGAAATTTCTAAGCCCTCTATAAATAGAGGCAGATATAATGAGCTCTTCACTCTTCTAAGAGTCCAGCTCCGTAGAGCTGCAAGAAGATAAGATATGTAATGTTGTTTTGATCATTTAATATAATCTGTGGTTTCCATTATATTCTGTCTCTGTTCTGCTGCTCTCCCCTGTTCTAACAAACATGTCCAGCTCTCTTTTTCCTATATTGATGGTGCATTGTATTTGTTCAAGCAGTCTAATTTTTTATTTGCACACTATTGTTCTTTCACAAGCATCAAAACAACTGGCCCCAGATTAGTGATATCACAAGCAGTCACCACTTCATAGTAATATTAAGTACACACTATTAAAGTCTATATGAATTTCTCTGCATTTTATATGCCTACTAACAAGATCTAACTACAGGAAGCATGATCTGAAAACTCCGTGACTCTACCTCCATGACCTGAGCAGATGGCAAACAAATCCCTGTAAATGATGCCAACTCTGTGGACACTTCAGCAAGTAATAGAGAACTCTTTGCTATGATTGATGGTCTAGAGAAATACCATGCACAAAGAGCTTACCTGTATGGTGCTAAAGCAGGTCATTCTATTTATGATTGAAAAATGAAAATGAACTAACTTTGATCTTAATTTTTTTTTTTAGTTTTTCGTACAGTTGCAATAAATATCGTTCTACCAAAAAAGGCTTCAATCTTATTAACCGATTTTTCTTGCTGTTAAATGTTATGAAAATACTTTATAGCTATTGAATGTTCTGCCAATGATCTTTAGGGAGATGTGGTTTGCCTTGTGACCAAACTGAAGAAAAGATGTTTTGCTTTTCTTCTGAGCACAACTTTTCTGACGAGAAGTGAAAATTGTTTGTAATTTTTCAAGTTGACTTTGGCTATGATGACACGTCCAACACTAATTGTTAGGTATTCTCTTCTGTTCAGGGACTGTTTACAGTTATTATAATTAAGCACAGTCCCTTCACTCTAGTCAGAAAGGCCTCTGCATAAAGTTATCTAATCATTTCCATGACTGTTGTCATCTACTATTATAGAGATTTCTGTTGATGTTCAATACTTAAATTTGTGAAATGGGGATTGCCTGGATTTATTTTTGTCTAGGCATGGTTATTGCTTGTCTCATGATACAATCTATGTTGTATTAAGTTTATAATATGGCTATTTTGTGTTTTTCAGCTAGCAAGCCAACTCATATACTGGCTTCATGAGGAGGCATTGGTGGTTGGCATGAAGGTTAAGAGGGATTAGCTAAGTCTATCATTTCAGTTGGACAATAGTGACAGTCTTGCTTTAGTTTCCAATATCGATCAAAGGGAGTATTGTGTTCATTGGTGGTTAATTTTAAACGATACTAGGCCAAATGATGGATTGGTGAAACATGACCTTGTAAGTATTAGAATGGAAAATAAAAAATCCTTGGGACCGTTACCTCTAGAGGCCCTCTATAGCGTTGTAATGGATCTTGTTACTTTATGTCGCAACGGTGGAGAATCTTCAGTTATATATTTTGTAATGTTTAAAAGAATCAATGCCTACATTTTAATAGCATAGCGAGTGATATGGAAAGCCCATGGAACATTCTACTATTTCAGGTAAGGTAAATCACATGCATTTGTTCGTGTTTTCCAATATCTTTTCTGAGCCTAAGCTGGGCAGCAGCTGGTAAGTTTCATCACATTGCATTGCATTAAATATGTGCATTATCAGCATAACTCAAACCATTTGTCTAACATTATGTGGTAGGCATTTCAGTGTACGTTTAAAACTTAACCAAATTATGCGGAGCATGAACAGTTGGGTAGAAAGGACATTCAGTATTCTAAGGAAAGGGAGAGTAGTATATCACCAATATTCTATTTTTAATTAGAGGAGAATCCTTCTGAAGTATTGTATTGGTTGCTATTGAAGGACTGGACAACTTCATTAAGAGGATAGCATAATTCAAGTTCAAGTATCAATTTAGGTGATTTCATTTGAAAAGCTTGATCAAAACAGATGTGTATCATTTCAACTGCTTGGATAGCCTTCTGGTATATGAAATGCTACAACAAAGTAGGTTGTGGCCCTGCAAGTCAAATGCTTACCACACCATGAAGTCAAATGCTTACCATGAATGTTCCTATTTGCAATGTAGCTGTCAACAATTTCCAGGTAATTATATAATACTATGCCAATTATGTGGACACTTCAGCAAGTAATAGAGAACTCTTTGCTATGACTACTGTCATCTACTATTACAGATATTTCTGTTGATGTTCAATACTTAAATTTGTGGAATGGGGATTGCCTGGATTTATTTTTGTCTGGACATGGTTATTGTTTGTCTTTTCCAATGTTCTCTAAGGATGGCATAATAAAATTCCTACTATAATAGTCTGAAAAGTAAAACAATGACTGTCAGCGTTTTAATGTTTTATAGCAAGATTTGGAACTTTTCAAGAAGCGGGCTCCTGGTTACTTTTTCGGGATAATGTTTTGATGTATTAGCTACATGGTTGTAGACAATAATGCAACTGAATATACAAAAATAGAATCCCCAACAAAGGAAGTCTTGTCTTGATATAAGGCAGTTTTTCCCCTGCTAACTTTGCCCATTCTTTCTCATCAGCATCGTTGACAACACGACACAAATTGTGCGGAACCTGGTCAATAAAATCATTTGAAAACACAAGGAGGGCTCTAATGACTTTTCCCATTTTTAGCCATCTGTAATTATGTGCACCTCAAAGTAAGGTAATACAATGGATCTCATATCTTCAATCCAAACCTTTGATACCCTAAGTATGTGTGATTTGACATAAAACTCTAATTCCACTAATTCAAAATAGTTTAGAATTTCAATGGGAATACTCAATGAAGGACTATTTGTATTGTAATTGCTGCAACTAAAACTTATCCTAATCTAAAATTGGACGCTCCTCCTTTTTTGCTTACAGTTAGAAGTTTTTGAAAAATCTACATAATTGTTTGGTAGACTTGAGAGATTCGATAAATGTAATTCCATATTCAATTTTTAATAAATTAGGTTTGACACGTACAAAGACCCAAAAAAAGATAATTCAACTTGATAAAACTAAAAGTTAAAGCAATAGGGGAATTAAAGTATGTCCACATACAAGTAGCATCAAATCCACATGTTCAATAATATATTGACACCCAAATGGTAAATATCCCCGAGGTTTATGGGATGATATTAAGTAGAGAGTGGTACAAAAGTCTAAATGAATAATTTGCTACTAATTTTTCACATATTTGGCTACCTTAGAAAGGAAATCAAAATCAAATCAGAATAGAAAGTGAGCCTAGGTTAAAACATGTAATAGTAGAATATAATCATGCAAATATTGTTGCTTATTTTTAAATATAACTTAGAGTTTATAGAGTTGACGAGATCCTTAATTCTTTTATTTATTTTGATCTAAATAATTAGCAAGAAAATGAAAAATAATCAAGGAACTAAAATGACAAAACATTTGTACCCTTAGTCTCTGGTCTAGAAACTAAGTAATGACCAACTAATTTTAGGGGGAAATATATAGTTGAGATTTATTTCTCCTAAATTGGTGTAGAAATTATAATGAAGAATATTTTAAATGTTATTGTCTAGTGTGTTTGGAAGTGGTGCAGGTTATCGATGCTTATGTTTCATAATCTAATCATTGACAACATATTAAAAAAATGTTAGAATCAAATCATGAAACTGCTAAAGAAGATACCTCAAATTCAAATCTTTAGAAGTTATTGAAAAATAAATACGATGCAGAAGATGATGTTCTTGAAGATAAATTATAAGAGAAGACAAATAATAGTTCACAATAAAGAGTTCTTAATGTATTAGATTATGAAGAAATTAATTTTACGTATACTAGATTTAAGTTATACGAAACAAAAGATATTAAAGAATCAAAAGTTAGGACACTTAATTATAATTGTTTGTTTATCCATAATGACTAGTCAACTTTGTCCTTACAAACACTTTGAGAAATTTTAAAGAATCAAAAGTTAGGACACTTAATTATAATTGTTTGTTTATCCATAATGACTAGTCAACTTTGTCCTTACAAACCCTTTGAGAAATTTTATAGGTGGATGTACCAAAATCAAAAGGATATTTGAAAATTTGGATAGAAGATATTGACAATGTAGATTCAACTAAAGAAAACATACAAGACACTCTCGAAGTTCAAGTTCAAGAAATATTGACAATTGATATAGCTAGTTTAATCAAGGATATGTTGGATTCTCAATTCAGTAGTATAAAAATTCTAAGAGTAATTCTACAAATATAAACAATGATCAAGTATAGATTTTTAGATTTGATGGATCAAAGTCCAAAAAATAAAGTGGAGTTGAGATTGAATTGATTAGCCCAATTTTTTTTTTTTTAAAAAGTCTTCTTAGTTTGTTGTAGATTACAATTTACTTATGCCAACAATGTAACAAAATATGAAGAATTGATAAATTGGACTTATTCTAATGAAAAAAAATAAAGTGATATTTCTACAATTGCAAGAAGATTATCAAATTGGTGGTTAAACAAGTTAGAAGTTAGTACTCTTGTCATGATAAAAAATGAGTTGTCTGTAGAAACAAATCCTAAGAATTAATTAAATATTTTAATGCTTTCACTACCAACAACCTCAAACAATTGAATTAATTCATATTAGAAATATTTTTTATAGAGTTAGTTCCTATACCAACTATACCAAATAATATCAACAATTTTTAGGTTTTTAAATATGACACGTATTATGGAGTTCATTGGAAATTATAGAATTTTTTAAAATCAAAGTATTGATGAATTTGATTAAAATTCAATGGAAGCTAACAAAGGAGTTATCAAAGTAAAGATAAATAGCATGCCTTAAGGAATGGTGGCCTTCAAAAATATTTTTTATTTAGAGTAAAGAACCAAATAGAGGACACCTTCATATGAAGAAGGTGGAAAATATGAATCAGATAATATAGGCGATGATCAACAAATAAAATGTATTTTTATTGGAAAAGCTTGTACTGCAAAAGATAATGAATATGTTAAGGTTACACTACGAGATTGCAAGAAAGTGATTTCTTGGGGTTACAAAGACTTGAACACCTTTGACACCTCAATTATCACACAAACCATCCTCTTAAAGCCAAATATTAAACCATTTTGCTAGAAATAAAGAACTGTGAATTATTTACTTGAGGCTCTAATATTTAAGGAAGTTTAAAAAAATTTATCAACAAAGATCATATTTATGGTGAGACATTCAATGTGGGTCACAAAACTAGTATCAGTGAGAAAAAAGAATGAAGAAATTATAGTTTACATAGATTTTAGGGACTTGAACGAAGATTTTGAGAAAGGTAATTATTCTTTATCATCTCTTGATGAGGTTTTATATATAGTTAATGAATCCCAAATGATGTCTTTCCTTGGTCGATATTTAGGGTATAATTAAGTGTTGGTCATGTATGAAGATAGAAGGTAGATGTCATTTACCACCAAATAGGGAATATTCACTTACAAGAGAATGCCTTTCAAACTAATCAATGCAAGGAGTAATTTCATGGAAATGGGGAACTAAAAGGGGCCTTAAGTAGCCATTTTTTTATAAAATCAAGAAAAACTAATCTTGAATGAGAATTGAGCATAGTTACACTCAAAATTTGAAGACATGACAAGAACAAGAGTCATAGTGCTGTGAATCTACTTTTTAAACTAATATTTTTTTAAATGGTAGAGATTAAGGGGTTCAAATAGGGGGAGCTCACAAAGTGCTTCTATTTTCTTAGGAAAATATAACATAGCATATGGTTTGCTCCCCCTAAAATGTTAACTTTTTTTAGTGTTTCAAAAATTGTTTCAGTAAAAAACTAGCTAACACCATGTAGTTTATTCCTTTTTTTCTACTAATTTTTAATGGATATATAATTTTTTACTAATTTTCAGTGTGGACACATCATAAAAAATAAAAAATTGAGCCCCTACTTTTTTGGAAACTAATCAAAAATCAATTTATTTTTTGAGTGTGTATAGAATAGACTCTACAATGTAAAAATATAATTTGTTTCAAATTTTGATGAACAATAAAAAATGAAAGCAAAATACTATACATAGGATTTTAATAAAAAGGAAGACACTATCAAAAGAAATTAAAGATCAAAGCCTTAACATATTTAAAATTTAAAATATATTACATGGTTAGAAAGGTAAGACATAGATTGACATTATTATGGTAGTTTTTAAGCTCAACATTGAAAGACATGCAAACTTGATGGAGAGCATGCTTGAGATTTAGTCACTTTTTAACAATTTACAAAAAAACATGCCTTTGGGCATTGACACGTAATCCAACCCTTTGGCTTGGATACCCAAGGAAAATACACCCTAAGGGTTGACAATAACCGGAGAAAATACAAATGTGAGAGTGTTATAATGGGCTCACATTGTAATTTATTTGTGTATAGCATGCTTGTATTATAAAAAACTCATGTTATAGCATGCTCATATTTTTGTGAAGAAAAATAAAACCTTTCTATACCCTATATCTCTCCTTGTCTCTACCTCTATCTATATCATTTCCTAAATCTTATCTTTTTATCTTTCTATCTCTCCCTCTCTTTGTCTCTCCCTCTTTCTATCTCTATTTCTTCCTATCTCCTTCCATCTCTCACTTAATTATATATTTATCTCTCTCTTCCCCCTTTACATTTTCCAAGTTATATTTTTATCTCTCTCCACCTCTTTAGATTCCTATCTCTCCTCTCCCTATCACTCCCACTTTCTATATCTCTATATTTCTCCTTGTTGGAAAATATGCTTCAGCTTGTTGGCTTGAACATCTCTTAAAGACTTGGCAGTTTTCCCTTTTGTTGTCCTTCATTATCGAACTATCGTTGAAATCTAGAACCTTGAAACCTAAGTCGCGGGGTTCTAAAAGATCATAACTTGAAGACATTGAGCTTGTCTCAAGATCACCAAATTTCTTAACTGTGGAACTTATGTCGCGGGGTTCTTGCATTTCATAACCTCCTAACATGGCAATCTCCTTGTTGTCGTGGGTTTCAAGAATTTCCTAAACTTCGACTAAAGGTTCTAAATTTTTGGTTTCTCCCGACTTGGTGATCCCTTTTTTTGTCAACGAGATAGAATGGTGTATGTGGGAGATCTGCACATGTCTCTTTGACACCCCCTCAGAATGCAATGGAGCTATGTCTGCGAGAGTCATTCTTTTTGGCGGGACATTCATAATTGTCTCTTTGACATTCCATATCTATTCGACATTTTGATGTCTGTGGGCTTAGTTGACCTTCGTGTTGAGGTGACCTTATGGTGTTGACGAGAGATACTCCTAAGTCTCTTCGACAAGGCGTGTCTCATCGATAATGTGGTGGTAGTGACATTAGTGTGACATGGTGGTATTGATGTGAAATTCTTCGATGTCTCTTAGACATTCTAGTGATATCCCACTAGTGCTTATTGATGTGACATGGGGTTTTTAGGGAGAGATCTCCCAAAGTATTGGTTACATTCCGATGGAGGTAGAGACCCAAATGGTATGATAGTCAAAAGCAATGGATGAGTGATATGTCAACATGCGGTATGAATTCATTTGTTAATTCTACATTGTTGTTGTGAATCAAAAATCTTTGGACTAAAAGATGTATTTCCTAATAGTGATATATTTGCATTAAATGCATGGTCTCACTCGGGGGTTGATAGAGAGAAAATATGGTAATATTCTCTGTAACCAAATTAATTGTTGGGTGGCTTGATGTGTGTTGGATGATGGTGTGTGTGGCCCAAGACGAAGGAAGCTTGGTAGTGAAGATAATAAAATTAATGAAAACCTAAAAGTGGTTGGGTGTGATATACTATATGCTTTTACGAGCATTGTAACAGTGTGTGAAAAATGAGGAATCGATGAAGTGAGTTTGACCAAGGGATTGCTTTGTTGTTGTGAGTTAACATCTGAGAGTGAAGTCTGTAACTTTGTATGTAATATATTTACTATAATGCAAAGTGGCTTTACTTGGTGTGTAGATTTTTCCCCCATAAGGGTTTTCCCACGTAAATCTGGTGTTATCTTTGTGTGTGATGAATTTTCTATTCTTTTGTTATGTGAATGTGCATCTCAAACGAATGTAACTTGTTAAATGAATGTTTTTCTACACTTCTTTCTTGAGTATTTTGCATTAGGAAGGTGTTTCTGCACCTTTTCTTTCCTTACAAGTGGTATCAAAGCCTAGCCAGTTGTGTTATCCTTGTGAGTAGGGCTAGTTTTTTGTGCTAATCTTGTTCAGTGGGAGTCTTGAAAAAGAACTTTTTGAGATGGAAAGCACATCAGGTAGAGTAGAAATTGAAAAGTTCAATGGCAGAAATTTTGAGTTGTGGAAACTCAAAATGGAAGATCTATTGGTGGATAGAGACCTCTGGATTGTTGTGTCTAGAACTATTCCACAAAGTATGAAGCAAGAATATTGGGACCTCGTAAGTAGAAAATATAGAGGGTTGATAAGGCTTTGTCTAGCATATTATGTTCTCATGAACATCCATGAGGGGAAGACTTCTTCTTCATTATGGAAGAAACTTGGTGACATTTATCAGGGAAAGTCTTTGGTGAATAAGTTATTCCTGGGGAAGAAGTTGTATTCCTTGAAGATGGAATAAGGTGCATATGTAGCAGAACATTTGAATTTATTTAATATGATTGTTGCTCAATTGACGTCTATGGGTGTGAAGATAGAGGAGGAGGATCGTTGTATGCTTCTATTATGTTCCTTACCTAACACTTGGGATCATCTAGCAATGGCTATTGGAAGTACAACTACTACTTTCAACATGGAATACATGGTTGCCTCACTGCTGTCAAAAGAAATGCGAAGGAAGTCATCTGAAATGGCCAAGGAGGCTCTTGCTATTCGGGGTAGATCAAAGGAGAGGGGCAAGAAGAAAGACAAGAAGTCTAAATCCAAATTTGAAGGGAGATCAAAGTCCCCTGGTAAGAAGACTGAGGTGAAATGCTAGAACTGTGGGCCGACTGGTCATATCCAAAAGGATTGTAAAGAGGAGAAAAGGAAGAAGAAGAAGAAGAACAACAACAACAACTCTTCGAACAATGACTTTTCTTAGAGTGATGCAAATGCCTTCATTGTTGCCTTGGCAACACAGGCATTAGATGATGTTTGGTTGATTGAATTAGGCACATCTTTTCACATGACATCTCATAGAGATTGGTTCACTAAGTATGAAAATTATGTTGGTGGAAAGGTGTACCTAGCAAGTGATTTAACTCTAGAAATTGTTGGTCGTGGAAGAGTTAGAATCTAATTCCTTGACAGAAGAATCAAAGGAATTGATGGTGTACTACACATACCAGGTTTGGCTCATAACCTAATTTTTGTTAGTAAGTTGAATGATGTTGGCGTGCAAGTTTCCTTCTCGAGTGGAGGCTATAAAATGACTAGAGGCTCAATAGTGTTTGCTAAGGGTGCATGCATAGGCACTCTGTACAAGCTAGATGCACGTCTTGTTCAATGTAACAATGTCTTTGTAAAGTTAAGCAAAGTTTCTCATGTAGACAAGGAGAATGAAGTTTCTCTAGGTGCAAATTCTTTGGAGGTGAAACTCCCAGCAGAGAAAACCATGATATGCCATCATAGACTTGGCCACATAGGAGAAAAAGGCTTAAAAGCCTTGAAAAATACAAATCTAGTAGAAGGGCTTGTTGATTGTAACCTTGAGTTCTATTTTTGTGAACATTTCATTTATGGAAAGCAACATCATGTTTCATTTTATTTGAGTCCTCATAAATCTTCTAGCAAATTGGATTATGTTCATTATGATGTATTTGGTCTAGTGGATGTTCCTTCATTATCGAAGTCTAAATATTATGTTTCTTTTATTGATGACTATTCAAGAAGGGCATTTGTATACTTTCTAAAGAGTAAATCAGAAGTGTTTAGTCGGTTTAAAGAGTTTTAAAACTTGGTAGAAAATCATATTGGAAGAAAAATTAAATGTTTGAGGATGGACAATGGCAGTGAGTTTTGTTCTATAAATTTTGAAAGGTACTGCAAAAGACCATGGGATTAAAAGGCATAAAAATACGCCTTATACTCCACATCCGAATGGAGTTGCTAAGAGGTTAAACAAGACACTGATGGAAAGAGTGAGAAGTATGTTGAGCAATGTTGGTCTGGAGAAGAAGTTTTGAGCTAAGGCTATGGCTATAGCATGTTAATTGATTAATCATTCACCTAGTTTGGCTCTTGTTTGTTGGAATTGTGTGCCTCAATCCCACAGCCTGAAACCTCTTGTGAGCAATTTTGGTGTGACTATTGAGATGTCTGGCTGATCTGCTAGTTGATCCTGAACTGTTGTTGTGACCTCTTGAATGTCTTGGTGATCGACATAACTTGAACCTTCGGCATAACCTAGGACAGTTGGAATGTTGTCTTGGTGACGGTAGAAAGTCTAGTCGATATCCACGTGACCCTTGGTATGTCTAGCCAATGTAGTAATCGGTATGACTTGCTCCTATCGGAATGTGTCTTAGCGATAAGAGATGTCTTGCCGACAATGTTACATTCAGAGTCATCGAGATAACATAAGGGTTTGATAGGAACTCTTGGCGACAAGGAGATGTCTCGCCAACAACTATACACTCGGAGTCATAGGGATAACATAAAGGCTTTGGTATGAAGTCTTAGCGATGGATGTTTGTCTTAGTGATGGGGTATTCTATTGTCGATATGACTCCTGGCAACTATTTGGTGCTTGGTGTGACTTGAGGGCTCGGTATTACCTCTCAGCGATAGCTTAAGTCTTTCCGATAGTGTTCACATCGATATGACTTGAGGACTTCGATATGATGTCTCATCAAATAACGATAGTCTTGCCGAATAGCGATACATGTGATGGATATCGATATGATGTCTTGGCGACAAGGGGAAGTCTAAGCGACAGCTTGTGAACTCGGTGTAACGTCTTGCTGATAGTGAAGACTCTTGGCGATATCGACGGTTGGGCATTGTGGCATCGGGGAGACACAGTTAGTGTCTCACTGACATGCGACACAGGGTGAACATTGTTGACCGATTGGAAGACTGTCCTACGTGGTGTGACTTCAACCAATTAGAGAAGCCAAATGGGAACCATTGGAAGTTAGTCTATTGTGGTTGTTATGTGAGGAATTTCAACAAACAGAGATGACATGGATATACTCTGGAATTGCAGATGATGTTCAATTCAATGAAGAGTTGTTTGATACAGGTGAGTGATAGAGTGAGGGCCGAGTGGCTGGTTGGAAGGCTGAGGCCATGAGACCGAAACAGAGGAAGTGAGAGGCAGGGTTATGCTGCCGAATTCTCTCCTGATCAAGGATTGAATGCCATGGTTGATCTCTCATATTGATCT